>SZWC01015965.1:50878-61122 GCA_023375785.1 Penium margaritaceum | reverse complement strand
CACAGCGGAAAAGCACTCGTAAGCAGCGGCTGCTTAGCAGCCAGGTAAAGCAGGCAAGCAGGAAAACAGTAGGCAAGCTAACTAGGGCAAATGGTAAAGGTGGAATCTGGTGCTTTCGTTTTCGTTTTCATCATAGAATACTGCTATGTATGTAGTGCAATGTGCTGTCTTGCATGTCAAGTCATCATGACGCAGCAGCAGTGAGTTTCATGCCATGCCTGAAGCCTGCACATGCTGTCCGGCGGTGACGTGGCCATGCGTGGTCAGTGACCGCGCATGGCCACTTCATGCGCGGTCACTAACCACGCATGGCCATGCTGCTGCTGGCCACCATCAGGGACTGGTCCGCGATGCAGCGTTATCCTTGGTCAGCGCGTGCTGTGCTGCGGATGGCATGCGCAGTCGAACATCAAGAAATGTGCATGTGTCGATGAAATGTGCTCCTTAATTGGCGAATTCAACTGGACCCAGCGACATTATCTTGGATTGGTTCTGAAGCCGGGCTCCTAAATCAGAGTACCGAATGTGCTCGGATCCTGGATGCAAATGTACGTTCGCCAATCGCTGGCGAGAAGTGCTGCAACGTTATTCACGCTGCTTGCATGCTCTCCCGTTTGCGGACATAGAAGCACCCACAGCTCCCACGAATTCTCCATTTTCCCGCCTCTCAGGCCGACCGATGGCGTTGTTCGCGCCAGTTGGACGTGCTAAGCCAACGGATGTACCGCTTCGGCATGAACCATGTCGGCCAGCCACGGCGTCAGCCGAATGCTAGCCGAGGCGCGGTACTTCCTAAGGCTGCTGGTAAGACCCAAGTTGATATAAGGGCCTGATGCCGTTCCCTTGCCAGAACTTTTAGGGCTTCTGAAAAGGCTAAGATCAAATAGACTCAGGAGCCCCAGTTTACACCAGGACCTGACGCGAGGACCCGCATTCCAGGATCCATTAGCGCAGCAGCCAGCATTCTCTTATGGCGAACAGAGTGTAGATGGTGAACAGGTAGAAGTTGCGAGGCTGAACACAGTTTAGAAATTGGGACACTTGAGCAATTCATAATTGGCGGTTAGAGTACTTCGATGACACGTGTCGAAATGATCGAACATATGTATGTGTCGAGTCACGAATGAGACATAGTCGGGGTCGTTGGGTCGATTGTCGAGCGATGCATGCGAATCGCTTCGTGAGAGGTCGGATTCGAGAAGGTCCCCCGAGAAATTCGGAGTCTTCGAGAATCAACGGTGAAGATGCGCGATGCATCTTTATGAAACCAGATTCGTCTCGGTGAGTCGAGAAGTCGACCGAAAGGTCGTGATACTTCGGTTCCTAGGTTCGCGAGATTGGTCGAAGCAGTTCGTGAATATCCACTAATGGCGGGGCAGTTGGCCAGTTTGCCCTCGTCCGTCGGAGTGAAGATCGTGGTTCTCGCGACACGATGGGCTGTTTGTGTAATAACAGAAATGTCCACTTGGAAAGATTAGGGACTTGTGTACATTTGGTGCGTAACATTTCCCTCCCTTTCAGCCGTGACGGTGCGCATACGGTTGTGGCCCGGTGACGACGGTAGTAGCCGTCGATGAGATGATCGATGTCTCGGAGGTTGTTGTAGGTTTTTCTGCTGTTATAGATGGCGTCGTAGCCATGCCACTTGACGAAATACTCCGTCGTTTTACTTCGTCGTCGATGGCCGAGGATGTCCTCGATGACGTACTCCGTGTCTTCTTCCACTTGAACAAGAGGCAAAGGAGGGACATCTCTGCCAGGTAAGTTCACTCCGAGGTCTCAGTAATGCTTGAGTCTGCTTACATGGAGCACCGGATGAACATGCATAGTGTGGGGGAGTCTGAGTCGTGCAACCGCAGGGGTTTGCATGCGCTCGATATGAAATAATCATAACCATCGGGGTTTGAGCTTCGAACAGTCGGCTCCGCGGAGTTTGATGTTCGTTGAGGTGAGTAGGACTTTGTCGCCAGCGGTGAAGATATCGTCGCTGCAATGTCTGTCAGCTGCTCGCTTCATTGTTGCTTGTGTCTTCGCGAGGGTTTGTCGTGTTCACTTCACCACCCAGATGGTGGTGAAGTCTCGGCGATGAACGTCGACTGCGCGAATGTTGCTGCGACTTTGTAGTCCAGCTGGTGTGCTGCGAAGTTTGCCATACACCACTTCAAACGGAGTTTTACCGGTTACGGTGGAGACTGCCGAACTATATGCGATTTCAGCGGTTGGGAGTTTTTGTGCTCAATCGGTCTCGTGAGGTTCGCATAGTGTTTAGAGAAGTTGTTTGAGCGTTTGATTTGTCCGCTCGGTTTTAATGTCGGTTTAAGGATGAAACACAGTTGAAAGTTGAATTCTGCTGGCGTAGCAAGTCATTAGGTCGCGCCAAAAACGGCTAGTGAATTGATCGTCTCTATCGCTCGTGATGGTTAGCGGTACGCCGAGTAGCCACACGATGTTGTTTAGGAATAGGTGTGCTGTTTCTTTGGCCGTGATGGTGGTCGTTGTAGGAACGAAGTGGGACATTTTGGAAAACCCGTCGACGACCACGAAGATTGCGTCATAACCCTCGGGTGTGACCGGTAATCATGTGACGGAGTCCAAGGAGATGTAAGTCCATCGAGATGTCTGCCCATGGTTCTGTTGGAACAGGGAGCGGTTGCAAAAGTCTGGGTGGCCTTGTGCGATGAGAATTTTGTCCCTGACATGTGTTGCAAGTTTTGGAGAAGTTGGCCACGTCGGATTGCATCTTGTCCCACCAATAGTTTTTTGCAAGCTTCTTCAGCGTCTTGTCCTTTCCAAAGTGTCCACCTGGTCCTGTGTCGTGGCACTCTTCGAGTAGCATATGGCGAAGTTCGTCGTTTGGGGGAACGACCACTTGGTGAGTGAAGCGTCGTCGCCAGTAGGGTGCGTCGAACCAGAATTATGTTGTATCATATCCCCCGTGCTAGACATAGCCTCGTGCAAACAGTTGCTCGAGGTACGAGTCTCGCCTTAGCTGTAGCGTTGACACGTTAACCATCAAATCTGGTCGGCGGCTGAGTGCGTCTGCTGGATTGATTCTGCGTGGTCGGTAATGGATATCCTAGTCAAACCCGGATTCAAGGACCTCCATCCATCGGGAATTAACGTCGGTTGAGATTCGGCTGCGTCTTCAAATGTTTTAACACATGGTGGTCGATGCGCACGATGCATCGGCGACACTCCAGATAGCATCGCCACGTTTTGAACGCGTGCACAACCGCAAGCATCTCCTTCTCATGTACTGCATCGCTGAGTTCCAGTCCTCACGCTTTTTGAGACATGTAGGCGACCGGTTGTTAGCAGTTGCCATGGTCTTGCAGAAAGATCGCGCCAAGTGCTCGGTCTGATGCATCGGCTAATCGTTTGGCTGGCGCAGAGGTCATAGCATTCCGCAAAACGGTGAACGCTTCTTGTTTGTTGTCTCCCCACCGCCACTCGCTTTCTTTGCGATTGAGGTCGGAAAGAGGCACTGACACTCGGGCGTAATCCCGTACAAATTGCAGGTAGTAATTGCACAATATGAGAAAAACCAGAAATCTTTAGATAGTTGGTGGGCATCGGCCAATCAATGACTGCGGCAACCTTTTTTTCATCCATGGTGATCCGTCTATCATTGATGACGTGACCCAAAAACTCAATCGAACGACGACTGAATTCGCATATCAAGAGTTTTCTTAAAAAACGTATCTCTTTGTAAAACTTAGAGGAGTTTTCGAAGATGTCCATCGTGCTCCTCCTGGATGCAGCTGTACACCAGATGTTGTCAAGGTACACCACATTAAAATCGTCAAGGTACGGATGGAAAATTTTGTTCATTGCTTCCATAAATGTAGCTGGGGCATTTGTAAGTCCTAACGGCATGACTGTGAACACAAAGTGCCCGTAGCATGTTTAAAATGCCGTCTTCTCGACGTCGGCATCTGCCAGACATATCTGGTGATATCTGTTGTGTACGTCGATTTTGCGAAACATTCGAACCCCTCGGAGTTAGTCGAAAAGTTCGTCAGCTCAGGGAAGAGGGTACCGGTTCTAGATGGTAGCGTTGTTCAACGCCAGAAAATGCACACATCCGCATCTCGCCGGTTTTCTTCTTTACAAATAATACTGGTGCGGCATGTGGCGACGTGGATGGGTAGATAAACCCCTGACAAGCATCTCGTCGAGTTGCTTTTTCAACTCGGTGAGCTCGTGATTGCTCATATGATAGGCCCCTCGAGGTATAGGTCTACAGCCCGGCTTCAGTTTGATGCGATGGTCGATGTCTCGCCGAGGAGGTAAAGGTTTTGGGAGTTCATTGGGGAAGACGTTCGCAAACTCTTGGACGAGTGGTGCGAACTCTTCAGGTACCATCGCGAACTTCATGAATGCCGATGAGGTTGATGATGCCGATGATGAATCAGCTGCTGACACTTCCACTTCTTCCATTGGCTCAAGATGAGCTAATGGAAGAAGTGAGCCACGCACGAACTCCTCGTCGTATACAATGCTTGGCCACGTTGAGCGGTATTGGCTATACAGGTTGTCGCTTTTCTGCTTCCGTGCCTTCCACAACTGCTTCCACCTCTGTTACTTCCGCTTTCTGCTTCCGTCCCGCACACGGAAGTTGCCGTTTGGCACTGTCGACCTCCACGTAGGCGTCGCCGCTTCTCCCAGTGGACCTGCGGATTGTGCCGGTACAGGAATCTTTGTCCGAGGATGATTTTGTGGTCACTCATTGGACAAGACCTCGAGACCGTTACATTCCGTACATCTCCCACTTGCAGTCGTAGTGGCTCTTGTAGCCTCTGCAACTGCAATCTCCCGTTGGCGGTTTTTTCTTCAAACACCCCTGGTTCGATCTGCAAACCCAGTTTGCAAACCATGTCATAACTACGAAGCTGTGTGAAGCTCCTCCATCCAATAGTGCCGGTACCGTTCTGTGTCTTTTGCATCCTTGAGGCTGAACTTTTAGCCGTATCACCGGTTGGTCGTCCTCCTACCCCTCGTGGAACTTAACGATCTCATAAACCCTCTACGGTGGTGTAGGCTATTCAGATCGGTGATCGTTCGGTGCATATCGCTCCTCACCGACAAGAGTTGCGCCTTTTACTCCTGTCCTTTGCCATTTCCTGACTCATTTTTCTGCGACTTCGCCCCTTTTGGCTTGGTGCTTGCTCCGACTCTTGCGAGCGATATGCCTGAATTTTTCGCAGTTGTAGTAGGTTTGCATTTCTCTCTTGTTGACAATGTCCACTTCCATTGGAGTTGGGGAGTCCGTCGACTGGTTTTGTCCGTTTCCACGATAATTGTGGTTAGGATTCCTAGATTGGAGCGTTGTAGTCGACGGTATTGATCCTTTTAGCTGCTACAATCATTTGCAATAAATTTTTTATGGATGCCAAAAATAGCGATTGCTTGCCGGAAATTTCGCTTGAGGCCGTTGTTGTAGTGAAAACAGAGATTTTCATGGGCTATATTTGCTCTGGTGATGATCTCGTGGAATCTACGAGTATACTCCGCCACGCATGACTGCTGACGTAGACGTTGGAGCTTGTACCGTGGGACGCACTTTTCCTTCAGTCATCCAAAGCGTGTGAGCATTGCATGTGAATACTTATTCTAGTTGGTTGGTGGCGTGAGCGCGTCTTGCCACTATGGGTTGATATGAGACGGGTGCCATTGGCTGTTGATGAGGCTCCACCGGTCTTCTGCTGTCGTTGGATGGTCTTTAGATTGGACCACCAACTTAACGCCGTGCCACGCAAAAGTGCAGTGGCGAGGTCAATTTTCTAGTGATTGTCATTGAGCCCAGCAACGGTGAAGTACACCTCCGAAATCGTCAGCCACATCCGAACTGTCCATCCCTTTGATTTTGCAGGATCAAACAGTTCAAGGGGAGCCGGAGGAATTTTGGGTTCACTCGAGAGTTGAAAACTTCTCTCGACAAGCACCACTTCACGCGCGCTTGCGATGCGAAGAGCCTCCATCACGACATTGAGTTATTGGAGCACGTGGTTTTTGATCCCCTTGAGCGTGGAGATCCGCTTCGCCAGTTTCTTGTTGATCCGTGCCTATCGTCCAGTGCCACCAATCATCCTCGCTCTCGTTGTCGAGGCCGTTGGTAGGGGCGCCTGGTTTGACTCTGTTGGGTCCACAACTGGATTGGTTGCCGAGGCCGTAGGGGTTGTTCCAGTTGCCCTAAAGCCTACCAGGCCAGCATTTGCCATCGCTTCAAGGATCGCATGCATTGGCACGTTTTGCTCCTCCGTCGTTGAAGTTGTCGTCGAAGACCCGCTGCTGGTCGTCAGTTGAGATTGCTCATCTCACATCGTAGTCGCGAAGTCTGCAAAGTCGTGAAGTGCGAGATGCACTGACGGCTTCTGCGAGGTAGTCCTCTTGTTTTTGAAAGTAGTCGAATGCCTATCCAGCATTGCTACACTGGAATACCAAGTGTTATGCCAAACGGAGCGTAAATGGTGAAAAGGTAGAAGTTGCGAGGTAGAACATGATCAAGAAATTGGGACACTTGAACAATTTATAATTAGCGGTAAGTGTACTTCGATGACAAGTGTCAAAATGATCAAACATATATACATACAAGGATCTAGTTACGAATGAGGCATAGTCGGGGTCGTTGGTTCAATTATCGATTGATGCGTGCGGAGTCGCATCGCGAGTGGTCGGATCCAAGAAGGTCCGCGGAGAAATCGGGGGTCGTCAAGAATCGACGGTGAAGATGCAAGATGCATCTTTATGAATCCAAATTAATTTCGGTGTGTTGAGAAATTGACCAAAAGGTCGTGGTATTTCTGTTCGTAGGTTTGCAAGAGTGGTCAAAGCTGTCGGAAGGTTCAGGAATATCCACCAAGGGTGGGGCCGTTGGCCAATTTGTCCTCAACCGTCGGAGTGAATATCGTGGTTCTTGTGACGCAGTGGGCTGTTTTTGTAGTAAAAGAAATGCCCAATTGGAGAGATTAGGGACTCGTGTACATCTGGTACGTAACACATTCGGGCGGCGGTCAACGCGAGAGCCCGTCGGCCAGCTCCGTGAATCGAGATAACCGGCCCATGTGGCGGTCCTTTGTTCATTGGCGTCGCAAGGATGCTGATGAACCAATGACCGGCACATGGGCCAGTCCTCGGTATCCGTCCGCAGGATCGACAGATATTTGTACCTTCACTTTGATCGATCAATAGCGAGCGTTGACGTTCGACATGGACGAATCATGGTTATGCCATGCAGGATGCAGTTGAGGGCCCTTGTCTTTGTTGAGACATTCCGGTAGGGCCATGCGCTTGATGAGATGTACCATCGGGGCCCCTTTGCTAATCAATGGGGGAAAAGGCTCGCCTAGTCAGGCCGCATGATGAACCAAGGCCCTGGCGTCGAACTGCCCAAAGGATGAATCGCCCATACAATCCTGTTTGTTGGCTCTGTCCTTATGCGAGGTGATGGGTCACTGAAAGTTGACAAAGTTTCGAGCCTCACTGCTTCGTGACCTATCAGAAGCTCAAACCTGATTAAGTTGTGAAGTTATAAGGTGACCTAAACGGCCGCACGGCAACTTTGACGCCCGGGCGATTCTGGCCGTTCGTCTTTTCAGAAATTCATAACAGCTTGGTATTGGTTTCTTTACGGTACTCGAAGTGAGAGTTTGACCCTAAAGGTTCTGTTTCATTCTTCGTTCTTGATGGACATCTACAGGATTTAGCATGCTCTGAAGATGATTCATACATTTCTGTCTCAGAAGAAACATCGCACCTCGAAAGCTCGCCGTTTGGGTGGCATACGAGGTTAGACATTTTTGTCAGGTAGGAGCTCACCTCTAATGTGTTTTGTCGGCAGATCATTCCGATGGTCATCGCGAACCGTCGCATTGTTAGAAGGTAGCGTTTTGGAGTAGGTGCTCGCCATATCCCAATGTCTACATCATCCTTCAATGTGGTGGTGACTGGTCAGGTCATTGCCTCGGACAAGTTTGCCCTTTGAAAAACGGAGAAATAGCGCGCACCCATACCTGGCCCTAGGCTCCATGCCATCTACCAGCAGAGTTTTTGCATTGGTAGGGATAACCCACGAAACTCGATTGTGTGTATTGAGAAACTTTGTGGAACCTTCCTAACCACTTGCCACTTAACTAGGCGTCAGCGGTGAGTCAGTGAATGCACAAAACTGCGGTGGCAGCTACTGGTGGGTGGAGCCACCACCCGTCGGTGCTCCGGCGCCAGCTGGGTCTGCATCACAGATCATGTCGTCGTGCTCTCCAGTACTACTGCTCCATACCACTAGTAGGGGGTATGTATGTAATCACCACGGTCGTCGCTCATGACAAGTGGAAGTGACACAAACCAACACTCCCCCTAGCTGACACAACCGTCATCACAATGACGAGTGAGGGGCTACACTCACTGTCTGTCGTAAACACCAACCACAATACAAAGTCTCCTTGTGACAGTGGTGTAACTCACTTAGTGTTCTGGTCTCGACCATACAAGACATAAATCACACACCCGTGTGCCAAACATCACACAAGAGGTACGAAGCAACAAGGTCTCCTCATGACCCTGGAACGTGTCTTTGGGATCCGGGTCTCGATCACACCTGCTTTCATACATGGAGCATACATAACACATGGGTCTACACGTCACCCAGGTACGAGTCACCAGGTGCGCGGTCTCCACCAGCATATCCTCAACCGGAGCATCATGTCAGACACAAACTAACCACACTGTCCTAAAAATGGTGTCAGGAAAAAGCGCACACACCAACATGTATGCCCTATCCGATGTTTGGAAGAATGAAACTAATCTACACGTCATTCGGAAGAATAAGACTCCCCTACCGAGTGACCTGAGACTATTAAAATTTTATCCACAAAAATTGAGGAATCGCAGCATGTCGACGTTGCATGCGATGCTACGTCAACATGCTGACGTCATCAGTTTCTTTGAACATTTGCAAACCCATCATTCTAGGGGTTTGTGAATTTTTGAGGGAGGGATTTGTATTTGGTTTGCATGGGGAATCTGAGACTCCCCATGTGTTGAAATGGATCCTGCTAGGCCCCGCAACGCGGGGTTGAGCAAGAGCTCGCGCAAAAGAAAAACCCTAAAACTCTAATGTAATTTGGGATGTGGTTTGATCAAGGTTTGAATGTTGAAACAAGAAGGGTTTGCAAGTGAGGAGAAAACAAAAAGAACGAGCGTTTCTGTTGCATATCAAAAATGGTTTTCTCTCATTTGTGATTTTTGCGTGGGGGCGAGAATCGCAAGGGGGTGAACATGCCCCACCTCGCTTTGCTCGATCAGCGGCGCATGTCGCTAATCCAGCATGGTGAAGCGACTGGGCAGGGCAGTTCCGTTTTTCAATTCTCTAGGCAGGGCGTCAATATCATTCATTCGCTTGGAAGGGCGTCACCAACCCCCTTGCGGATTGGGTAAAAGGGTTATTATGCCCTTTTGGTGTTGCGCCTCTGAGGCGTTGAATACCATTATTCTTGTCTAACACACTAAAAAGACCTCAAAATCGTTGAATAGAATCATTTTCGTCAAACCCCCCTCGTAACACTTGAGGGTTGTGGGTTTTGTTAAGGATCGGGCCCCCCCCTAGGCCCCGCTACGGCGGGGCCTAGGAGTTTCCCTTTCAACAAAGGGGGAGTAGAGTCTTCCAAACCTTTTGCATGTGCGGACAAAGTTTTGGGAGAAGTCGGAAGTGACCAGCTATCCCGCCAAAATACTGCGAGTCAACGGTAGATCGGCCAATTTCCCGAGTCAACTATGGGTGTCGCGCAAAAGCACGCTTTGAAAAAAAGAACCTATGCACAAAATTGCCAACAAGCATAAGAAAAAACACTCTGTTAAGATTACTCTATGATATCTCCAACAGATTATCATCATACCATGCTTCCATAAAATCTATATTGAAACAAGTAACAGCACCTTTCTAAGGTTATTCAGATTATGTTTCTCTACAAAACATGTTGAATCTTTGGAAAGTCGTATCAGACCTCCCCATTTGCTGCAGCAAAGGCTACCGGGCAGCCAGCCTCATGCTAGTCACCAACGAGCCTTGCATTCGGCCCCTAGGATGGTCAGCCCCAGATAAAGCGCAGGCACCTCCATCGTGGACCGGAGGCTACGATGTTTCAAGGGCTCAGGCGTATGGCCTCAAACCATTGGGCTTTCTCTCCACTCCTCGCCATTGCTGCCCAGAAAGGGCAAATGGCGTCCGCGTGTGCATGTGTGTGTGT
>SZWC01015965.1:32219-43392 GCA_023375785.1 Penium margaritaceum | reverse complement strand
CCCCCCCCCCTCGAGGGGCTCGCCGCCCCCCCTTTCTGCGCCTTGCTCCCCACTCCCGTCACGTGTCAGGATGGGAGTGGGCCCGTTGGAGAGCTCCTGCCAAGGGCTATCCAACGAGCCCGCTCTCGCCTGGAACGGTGTCCCATGGAGGCAGAGCGGGCCCACCATGGCCCGGCGGAAATGCTAACGTCAGCAGTCCGCCGGGATTTTTTGCTGCTCGCTCCCTCTGTGTGCCACGTGGCGGAGCCAGAGTGGTCCCTGTGTGGAGCCCTCTCCAAGGGCTATCCGCCAGTACCCTCTGCGCTTCGAATGATGGCCTGTGCTGTCCTGGTGGTGTGGGTGACGTGGACGGCTTGGTGACGTAGCGTGTGCAGCCGCTGAGGCACGCCATGTGGCGAAAACCAGTTCGCCGGGACGGCAGAGGCCTCCTGATGTGGCAAGCCTACTCTGACGTGGCCCCGGAACCTGGGCTGTCCAGGACCACCCCCTTTGGAAGCCCGTTTGAGAGCCCCCTGCGACGCTGACGCGCACGGCTATGTTGTCCGATAGATGGACCGATGGATAGATAGATAGATAGATAGATAGATAGATAGATAGATAGATAGATAGAGAGAGAGAGAGAGAGAGAGAGAGAGAGAGGGACGCCAAGAGAAATGTGGATGGTTCATAAGGATGAGGTGCGGAGAAGAAGACAATTTAAGGAATGAGGACACGTGGATGATTTATGTTTAGCCTCAAGTGTAATTTGATGACAAGTGTCGGATATGTCGAGCGTAAACATACAATGGAGAAAAACATAATGAGCCACATGTGGGGTCTCAGACACTTAAAGTGAGCGATGCGTGTGATGTCGTGTCATGAGTGGTTGCTTTGGGAAATTCCACTTAGACGTCGGGGGGTTTTGAGAACATAGATGAACATCTTTGTATTTCAAACAATATAAAGAAATCAAAACAATTTGCAACTTGTATATCAACCATTGTCGAAAGTGGTCAAACTTGTCAGAAGCTCGAAACAGAATACCCAATGCCGGGCAGGTGACCAAAATGCCCTCAGTTGAGTGGCGTAAGAATCATGAGGTCAATGCATGGATGGCCATAAAACCAATGATAGAAATACCCATTTATGGATTTTGGGGGCTCATGTACGTTTGGGACATTACACTCACCCCTTTCAGCTGAGACGTCTTGGTGTGTTACCTCACTTAGGCCCGTGACTCTTGTAGTAGCTGTCAATCAAATGATCAAAGTCATGGAGGTTATCGTAGGGTTCTAAGCTGTTGTGCGCGGCATCGTAGCCATGCCATTTGGCACAATACTTTGACATTTTCCCACGATGTTGGAGGATGTCCTCAATAACGTTCTATGTGGCCCCTTCCATTTGGATTGGAGGTGGAGGAGCTTCCAATCCAACATCTTGGTGAAGGAATCATTCACTGGAGATCTGGTAACTTTTTTTCTTGCTAGTTTGAAACACGGGATAAACTTGAGTGATGACCGGGATTTTCATTTGCTTGATTTGAAATGGCTCCAAGTATCAGTTTTTGATCTTTGCAGGGTCTTGTCCGTGTAGATTTATGTCTACAAAGTTGATTCGGATGTTATTGCCACGATTGAAGATGTTTTTGCTACAATGTTGGTATGCTACTCATTTCATTGCCACGTTTGTCTTTGTAAGGATTTGTTGTCTTGCCTCCTAGATGCAAGAGAAGCCACAGCCATGGATGGCAAGTGTGAGAACGTTTCTTCAGCTCTCTAATCCTGTTGGCGTGCCACAGACTACCTCGAACAGGGTTTTACCTCTTACGGTGGAAGTTGAAGAATTGTATGCAAGTTTGGCTATCGGGAGTTCAATCCGGTGATGTTTGGGTTAAGTGTGAAGAAGTTGTTCGAGCGAGTAATGGGTCCACTCCATGTGCCCGTTAGTTTGAGGATGGAAAAATATTGATTCTTGGATTCGCCTGGCATAATGCGTCATTTTTTTTAGCCAAAAGGGCTGGTGAAGCAATGGTATGATGGAACGTTGAACTTTGTGCAGCCGCACAATTTGGTTCAGAAGCAGTCGCACTGCTCCCTCAGCAGTAATAGTTGTCGGCGTCAGAAAAAAGTTATAAGTTTTCAAAAACTTGCCCACCACCATGTGAATTTGGTCATAGTCCTCCAGACTGGCATGATGTCTCCTCATGAAGTCCACCTTCATGTCGATCCATAAATTTGTTGGAACGGGGAGCTCTTGGAGCATTCCTGGTAGCCTCGTGCGACGTGATTTTTGTCGTTGATGAATGGCGCATGATTCGTAGAATCCCGACACTCCGGTCTGAATATGCACCCAATAGTAGTACTTTGCCAGCTTCTTAAGTGTATTGTCCTCATCAAAGTATCCACCTTTATTGGTGCTATGACACTCCTCCAAAAGCATTCTCAGAAGCTCTTTGCTCGGTGGCACTACCACTTGGCGAGTGAATCTTTGTTCTTTTTTTTCTCGTCAAACTCCTTCTAACCCTTTGCAAATGGCCTCACAAGGTACAGGTATTGTTTGACGAGATATCTACTCATCTTAGCCAGGAAATCATGTCGTCACTGAAAAAGTTTTTCTCAGCCGGTACCCAATGTTGTAGTTGAAGTTGGACTTGAGGAACTCTATCCATCGAGTTTTTGGATGACTCAGATTTGGCTCAGTCTTGAAAGACATTGTGACATTGGTGTCAGCCTTCAGATTGGCATATCCAATAGTTGAGTGCATCATGGCCACTAACTTATCTGATTGAGCACTCGATTTGAACGCTTTTTGTTTGGTGCCCCCCAATTCCACTCGGTGGTTTTCCTAGTGAGATTAGAGAGAGGCGCTGAAACTCAAGCCTAGTCCTTTACAAATTGACAATAGTAGTTGCAGAAGCCCAATGCACTGGTACGTCCTGAAAATTTGTGGACGTTAATAAATCAACGATTGCCTCCACCTTTTTCAGGTCCATGTAATCCGTCCGCCGCCAATGATGTGGCCCACAAACTCGATCAAATGCCAACCAAAGTTACACTTTGAGGATTTTCCAAAAACATCTCTCTTCTTAGCATTTTGAGAACCTCTCAAAGATGTCCATTGTGCTCCCACGGGGTGCGGCTGTGCACCACGATGTCGTCAAGGTACACGGCAAAACATTTCTTGACACATAGACGGAATTTATTGTTTCTCGCCGCCATGAATGATGCGGGGGTATTTGTGAGTCCAAACGGCATGAACGTGAACTTCAAATCTCCATATCTGGTGTGGAATGCTTTCCTTTCATGTCCTTATTAGGCATGCGGATCTGATTATAGCCGTTGTGTAGGTCAGTTTTGTTCAAAATTTTGGCCCTGCAGAGTTGGTCAAAACGTTTGTCTGCTCGTGAGAGAGGATATTGGTTCTTAATGGTGATGTCGTGCAATGTTTGATCGTCCAAACACATCCACATCTCACCGATTCTCTTTTTTACAAGAGGTACAAGTGCCGCGTCTGATGACGTGGAAGGTCAGGTGAACCCATGACTGAGCATCTCGTCCAGCTGCTTCTTGAGTTCGGTCATCTCTTGACCGCTAGTCCGATGGGTCCATCTCACTGTCGGTCTGCCCGGCTTCAGGTTTATCTGATGGTCAATATTTTGCTGTGGAGGTAGGTCTCGTGACTGTTTATCGAGAAAAACCCCTTTGAACTCCACAACAAGTGTTGCAAACTCCCCTAGTACTACTGCAAGCTTCTCAAGTGTTGAGGCCGTTGTCGTTGCCTCGACAGCTACAATTTCTTCCATTTATCTTGCTTCTACGTGGACTAGCCATGCTTGAGCTCCATACTTCAGGCACCTCTTGGCCATGTCTCGAGATATCTGTTGGCATTTTGTGGCTACCACAAACTACTCTGTTGCTTCCATCTCTACTACTTCACATAACCGCCATTACATTATGGATCACTTCACAAGAGGCAGATGTCGTCTTCTGCCAACAATGCTGACGTAGACCAATTCGCTGCTCTAGTCCACCTATGGATTGTGCCGGTACAGGAAATGTCACCCGAGGATGAGTCTGTGGTTGCTCATTGTGCAAGTTCTCCAAACCACTTTGTGCAGATCTCTAAGTTGTAGTCGAAGAGGTTTGCGAAGTTGATGGATCTACAGTCATCCGCCAACAGTCTTTGTAGCAGGAACCCTCATCTCCGGCGATGTGAGTTCAAATGGCCAATCAGTCGAGGAACATTTTTCTGACCAAACATGAGCCTCGCCATCTACTCCTTGTGACTCATTTTTTTATTCTCGACGACTTCCTCCCCTTTTTGGTTTGTTGATGCCGTTTTCGACAGACACGCGAGATATGATCCGGCTTTATGCAAGTCTAGTAGAGCCGTTGATGGCATTGGTCAACGGCATCAATCTCCATAAGAGATGAGGTTGCCATCTACTCTGATTTACCCCTTCCACGCTAACAATCGTGGCTTTGGGGTTTCCAATAGATGGATTCCTACATTTTGTATTCGGCAATTTTGATGCAATTGAGTGCTATGATCATTGGCGGAAGGTCGTCCTGGATGTAGAAAATGGCGATTGATTGTCGAATGTTTCCTCTTGAGGCCATTGTTGTGGTAGAAACACAGCTTCTTAGGGGCGAGGTCATTGTTGTTGATGATTTCATGAAAAAAGTGAGTGTATTCAGCCACGCTTGTCTGCTGCCACAGGCGTTTGAGTACGTACTATGTGTTAGACTTCTCATTCAACTTTCAAAAACGAGCAAGGGTAGCACCTGGATGTCACTTTGGTGGTATCTCCTACTGGTGGTTGTTTTTTCAAATGTCTTTGATGAGGGCAATGTTGCGGATGTGTAGCAAGGACTAGGTTCCTTGCTTGGACAGGACCTTTTCTCGTGCAAAAAGCTAGCAGGCAGATCAGTAGATGGACTTTGGAAACTAAGAATGTGAGGGCGGAAGAAATCCTGATTGATGTCCAAAGTACAAGTATGGTACATGAAAAGTAGAGCCTAACAGAGGCTACACATGAGCTCAACAACTGCTCCATGCTCACGCAAGGGGCAACGCCTTGCTAGGCCGACAAGGCCGTTGACGCAAGGAGTCTTGGTCCAGCACCGTCTTCCAGGTAGACTTGCCTCCAGATAGTGAGGGCCTCCTCCTTCCCAGCCTAGCAGAGCACTATCAGGCTTACAGGAGTCTCCATGGCAGACTCCAGCAAAACCATGGTCTGAGGTGCTTCCAGATGCTAAAAATGACAAGGTTGTGACATGAAAGATGAGTCATGTTGAGATAAAGAGATGTGCCAGGGCCGCCGCCTTTTACACTTGCGGCCCTTGAACTTGACTACCTTGCTTGCTGGGAGACGCTTCCTCAGGTACACGGTGAATTTTCCTTGTAACCGTGGTTCTTGAATCCTGTAGCTTCTCACAGATCTTTGAGATCCGTAGGTCACCGTAGCCGTCATGCTTGCATCCTAGCCTTTCTCACAGATCATTGAGAACCGTTAATCTCCGTAGCTGTGATCCTTGCATCCTTGCTCACCATGCAGCATGTCCAGGTGGCGAGCTGAGATGCATGCCGAGTCATGGCCATGGAGTGTCTGTGAAGATGGTCCCCATCAGGAGCTCACACACTGCCTCATGCTAGAAGCCCAGTCAGGCCTTGGCCCACCTGACCGCACCACTGCTCAGCTGCTATTCCCTGTCCCACTTGAGCCATGCGTAGTAGCATCCGCATGCCACATACTATTTTACAATCCAAGCCCTTTAGGCCTGGTTCCCAGCATTGGACTAGCCTATACATTGGAACTGTTCACGGCTCCGCTCCCAGAAGCCACCAAGAAAACTCTCACTCCATGCATCTTTATCCGATTGCAAAACCAACTGCGCCATATCGGAGCACAAAACCAGAAAAACCATTGCACCCACTAACACTCCTCCTCGGTGGGTGCACTGATGAAGAGCTCATATAAAGTCAGAGTGTTACCAAAAAACTTCCTTGAGAGACTCCCAAAAATAATCGTCAAGAAACTTGAGCCAAGACTCTTCTTTGGTGATGGGTTGGTCAAGATTATTCTTGATGTCTGATGCCGTATCAAGGAGAAATTTGTTTTCCTTGATATCAAGTCCTCCGGCATTTCAAGACTATGAAGGGCATGTTTATAGTTCTGTTCCACTTGACTCCGGTTAATCCATGAAACAGGAAAATAGTTGGTTCAAGCTCAGGCCACTCCTGAAAATTTGAAGTTGCTTCCTTCAGAAGCAAGCTTTATGGTGGCTTACTTGGCTGAAGGCTTGCATGTCCAAAAAGCCCCTCCTGGACTCTCCTCTCCCAACTCTGCTCCTGGAGGCTTGTGGACACCTCCTTGGAGTCCAGAAAAGTCTTCTTGCCCCGCCACCATCTCCTGGGTTGTCAGAGCTGCATAAACAGTGACCTGAGGGCTTGGGGGGGCTTACTTTGCCATTTTCAATCTCACTCAGTCAATTTGTAGGATTAACAGCTGTTGCTTCATTAGTTTTCACCAGCTTGACCTGCTTTTGGCCTCCCAATCCTCGTGTTTGTGTTTCCATTAGCTGTTTCTTGCTCAAATTGTCTAGAAACGCCGTCGTTGTCAAGGCAACAGATTGTAGCTTTTTCCCCAGTGAGGCCTTGCACAGCTGCTTGCATCCACAGTAAGGTACCGTATGGATGTCGCACACCCGTGTGTTGAGATTTTCTGCTATGTGTTCAAGGAGGCACTTTGCAGAGGATGCAGAGGACGTAGATGAATTGCCATCGTCCGTTGCTTGCGACGCTTGTTTTTGTGCTCCGACTTTTTGTTTTGTGCCAATCGAGAGTTGTTGGAGCCAGTTAGCACTGCCGGCCATGGCGCATGATGGGGCGAGGGAAACCAGGACCTTTCCATCGCTGGCAAGATCCATTGTTTGAGCTGTGTAGGCTACTGTGGCTAAGAGCAAGCCTGCTGCGCTCACTGCTTGTGCAGCACCCCACTTTGCCACGCTGGCTGATGCAATCGAAATTGCTTGCATCGCCGCGACAGTGTTTCCCGACCGCAACTGCACAATCACTTTTTGCTACATTGCAAGCGAGGGAGCTTGCCGGTGAGCAGCTGTGTCATTGTGCTGCTCTTTTTCCTCTTTCTGCAAAAAATGGCCCGCAGAATCGTGTGAGTTCAGTCCGCGCTTGTGTAGAAACTCAGACGCGTTAGGGTCCGCGTTTTTAGCAAACCTATTCTAGTCTATCAGGTACTGAAATCGAGACTGATGCTTGGGATCTTCTGATTCTTGCGCCTTTGGCTCCACCAAATTCTCAGTGCCCCCCCTCTCTACTGCGGTGGTAATTTCCTCACCCACTTGCACCATAAAACAGGTGATTGTTGTTGGTACGCTGAACGAGGTGCCGATGGTCCGCCGTCCGATCTTCGACTTCCACGTGCCATTTCTTTCATCGTTCTTCAAGGCATACTATGAGAACGCGATTGTGGTATGTCCACAATGCTGCGCACACCTGTAGAAATTTTCTTTAGGGAGATTCTTTGTTAGGAAATCAGCAGCTTGCCTCGTCCCCGGCATGTGCACAAGCTGAATCGTGTCACTTTGTACATTTCAAGCGGATCCAATGCCCGCATATGTCGATGTGCTTTGTTCGACCCTGATACTTAGTCAAATTAGCTAGGTCAATCGCATATGTTTTGTCCACAAAAATCTTTGATGGCTACTCTTGTAGAAAGCTGATATCCTTGCGGAGATTACGTAGGTACGTGTCCTCCTGTGCAACTGATGCAGCAGCCACATACTCAGCCTCTGCAGAGCTGAGTGTAATCAGGTTCTGTTGCTTGCTTGTCCATGATATGGCTCCACCACCAAGCAGGCACACAAACCCTGCTTTGTCGCATCGGTTCTCCTCAGTTCCATCAAATTCTGCGTCCACATAACACTACAGTTCCAAATCACTTGCAGTGCCAAAACTCAGACTGGCGTCGATTGTGGTTTGGAGGTATCCGAGGGCACGGTCAAGCTCCTTGTGCGCTGCCTCTGAGCATGTCTCGTTACCGCGTGTGAGGTTGCTGACTACAGACTACAAATGTGGCCGTGTGCAGCTTGCAGCATGCATCAATGAGCCGAATCTACTGTGATAGTTTGTCTTTCTCCTCGCCCTTGGTCCCTCATGCTTCAGCTGCTGATGAATGAGAGGATTTGGCACGTGTCAATTGGGTACATTGAAGCGCTCACAATCCTTCGTGGCGTAGGTCTGTTGGCTCAAAACAAGCATCCGAACTGTGTGATCACACGTGATGTTCCTGCCGAGGTAAAACTCGAAGCTTGGCTTGAGTGTTACGTTGACCTCATATTCCATGGCCGTTGCTGTGGCGTTGATGAAAGTATGTAACAGTCTGTTTTCTCTTCTGCTGATGGCCTATGGAGAAAAAGACAAAAGACATAGGCTGATGGATGGAAGCCAAGCGTCTCCAAAAGTCCTTGGATCTTGCAACACCACAGAACTGGACTTTTTTTTTAGGCCGTACAAACTCTTGACTAGTTTGCACACTCATCCGCTATCGTGATCATAACCCTTTGGCTGCTTCATGAACACAGTCATGTCCATCTCCACGTGGGAAAAAGCATTCTTTACGTCAAACTACAACACTTCATAGGCCAACACTATTGTGATGGCCAGCATGATGCAAACTGTGGTGTAGAGGCTCAAGGGACGTATACTACAAAAAAGTCTTTTCCCTCCACTTAAAAAAAAACGTTTTGCCACTAGAAGAGCTTTGAACTTGTCGATGCTTCCATCAGCTCTTGTCTTGATGCAAAAGACTTGACTCCAACAAGCTGTAAGCCTAATGGTTGTTCGATGAGATCCCATGCGCCTTGCTCCATGAGGCTTCCATATTCCGCATCCAATGCAGCTTTCCACTCGGCTGAATGCTCTCCAATGAGAGCTTTGTTCACAGGCTTTGGCTCTGGGGGTAAGTGTTTATTCGATGTTAGGAGAGCAGCCAGAATGGATGTGTCCTCTCTGTACACCAAACATTCTATGATGGCCATGTTATACTCTTCCTCCTCCTCATCTCATCTCTGCTACTCCAACTACTAATATAGAAGGCGCGTGAAAGGCCTGTCGTGAACTCCGCCTGGAGGATGGTGCTGCTGTGTTGCCTGCGGACCATCTTGCACAGGCACTTCCTTGGGTTTCCCATCCATTACTACACCCGGCTCGTGATCTCAGGGGACGCCTATCAGGTGGTCTCTATGGAGGGGCACTCTTGTGCCCACCGCCTCGTCATGCGCTTCATACAGATCCGCAAGGGTGAGTAAGTCTGGATTTGAATCCTGTTCTTTTAGTGATGCATTGAAGGAGTTGTAGAAGGTTTGAAGGAAGTCTAGAGTAGTCCTTTGCTTTTCCTCCCATGCTTGAAGTGTCAGATTCTCAAAGAAAACTTCATAGCGGCTGACAACAATCTGTTGTGAGTCCAACTCATGAAACTCCCAGCCCTTCATGTTAGGGCTTTGTCCGAGGTAAACTCCCCATGACGCCTTGTCTGCCAACATCTTGCGATGCAGTTTTGGCACATGGAAAGCACCATGCAGCACAAGGTTCTGAGCATGGTGATGTCAGGCTTATCACCATGCCATGCCTGAAATAGCGTCATGTCAGGTAGCGCCACGTATGGTATGTGATCGAATACCCAAAGTGCTTGCCTCAGCGTATAAGGCCATTAGTTGCTGCTGAGATGAGCGTTAAGAAGCATTGCCTTCACTGATTCTTGCATGGTGCGGTTGGCTCTTTCAGCCACACCATTCTGTTTTGGTGTGTACGTCATTGAGAACTGTTGCATGATCTCCATGTCCTCCAAACGGGACATGAATTCTTTGCTTGTGTACTCTCCTACATTATCAGAATGTAAGACCTATAAAATTGCATTGCTTTGGCTCTCTACCATGGCTAGCCACTTGAAGAAGTAGGTGGGAGCTTCATCTCGGGTGCGAAGAGGGTACCTCCACACAAATTGTGTCGTTTTGTTGACAAACAGAAGAAGTTATATGTGTCCTGTGTAGATGGTGGCTGTTGGTAGTGGTCCACAGGTGTCCGTGTGGACCAGCTTCAGCTGCTAGTTCATGTCACACATTATGGCAAGAGGGAACATCTGTTGTGCAAGCTTTGCACGTATGGAGTCCTCACATGGCTACATTGTATCCTTGCTCCCATTGTCCTTAATTTCAAGGTCGTGGACTGACTCCTTCTTGTGCATTGATTGCACAATTTGATTGCTTACGTGGCCCAATTGTTTGTGCCACATACCAAGGTCTGCATCAGAGACTTCGTGGAGACTTGCTGTTGCGAAGGGCAACTAGAGTCCATCAGAAGCTGGTATGCGGAAATCCAGCTCAATCATGTTGTGTGGTAAGAGGCGCCCTTCTGCAAAGATCTCACCTTCGCGGCTCTTCAAGGCAATGTGTTCTTTGTTGCTGACGACGTGTGCACCTCTCTTCATCAGCTGTCCTAGTGAGAGGAGTTTGACAACAATATCACGAATGTAGAGCATGTCTTCAAACTTGAATTGGGCACCTTGGTATCCTGTCACTAATATTTTCTCCTTTCCCAGCACTGGAACTTGTTATTGCTGACTGTGACAAAGCCCTTCGAGCAGGGTAGGCATTTGTGGAGGCAGGCCTTGTCAAAAGTAATGTGGATGTACACCCACTATCCACGTACCACACGTATGTTGAGCGAAACCAGCTCATTGTTTTCAATGTTTGAAAGCTGAAACATGGACCGTGTGTAGTCATACTGCTTGCCTACGCCTCCCTCCTTTGTCTGCTTCTCTGAACCCTTCTCTTGCTTCTCAGGCTACTTCACTTTGTCATCAGTCACCTTCTCCCCCTGTCCTCCTGATTTTCTTTCTTGCTTTTTCCGTCTTGTTTGCTCCTCTTCCTATAAAAGCTTTCTGTAATACTTCTTCATGTGCCATGGCCTGCCACAAAAATGGCACTCATATGCAGGGCGTGATCCTGGCCGCTGGTCACACGAGCTCCACCAGCTTACGTTTCACTAGGACCGGGCAGAAGACTGGTGTGAGGATGGCTTCATCAGCGCTTGGCTCTTCCGCGATGGCCGAGTGGAGCTGACTGCAGCGCTGACACCTTGGTACGCAGTGTTGGTGAGAATGCATTCAAAAATT
>SZWC01015964.1:33801-53833 GCA_023375785.1 Penium margaritaceum | reverse complement strand
GGCAGAGGCAGAGGCATGGCGTCCCACCTCAGTCGCCCAACCCGCCGGCGGTGGTCGGTGTGGGCCCACCGACGGCCACGACTGCGGCGTCATCCACGTCACCGGCGACGGCATCGAGCATGGCGCCGCCGCTGGAGCTCCCTCCTCCACCCCCTCCTCCTCGCCTCTCCTGCTTCGCTCAGAGGAAGATCGCGGTGGCCCTCGTACCCCTGTCAGCGGAGTCCAGCTCCGACTTGTGCCTTCGGCGTCCTCGTGCACAGATGTTTCTGCGTCCAGCTCTTCTCCCTCTTGCACCTCCTCCCACTCACTCTCTTCGCTCTCGTCTTCCTCCTCCCATTCCTCGTCCTCCTCGCCTTCGTCCGCTTCTTCTTCATTTTCCATCGCCACCGCTTCCTCCCTTTCCTCCTCGCCTCCGCCCTCCCGCTCCCGCTGCACCTCAATTCTCCCCGCGTCCATCCTATCTGACCGACAACACTCCTCCCTCTTCCTCACAGTTCCTCTTGCGTTGAGCAGCCGCTTCACACCGAGATCCTCTCCCCTCTCCTTCACCGAGTGTCTACGCACATCTGTGGCCAGAAGACAGTCTGTGGCCACAGGAAACCGAGCTTGCAGCAGCAGCAGCAACTCGCGGAGGCAGGTCGCATCCGAAACAGCCTCTACTGCAGCTGAGGACGCTCGTGGAACCCGCTCAGCTTTACAACCGAGAGTAAATGACAAACGGGAAACCAATCATATATCCGCGGAATCCTTGACAAAGATTAAGATATCCAATCATCCAAGAATAGTCAACAATGTCCAGCCCTTTACTCATTAGAAACAAGAACGCACAGGTCATAGAATAACCAGTAAATCAATAAAATTTTCGCATTTTCCACGCTGAATTGAGGATAGATAGTTAAAATATAGTGATTTTGAGGCTAAGGATTATTCAAGGAAGTGGAACAATTGGATACTTTGTGATTAAAAACATGTGTAATTCAATGGAAAGAGTCCGAATCTTCAAGAAAATACATAAAATAGCGGAAAAAAATTAGGAATAATTGGAAACTTGGGCGCTTGAGTTGAACGACGCGAACTACCTGCGTCGACAAAGGCTGCTTTGAGAAACCTAACCAAGTAGTCAAGGCTTTCAAGAGTATCGAGGTGTTTCTCTGTGAAATAATGGCACCTTTGAGAATTTTACCATGATTTATTGAAACATCGCTGTAATGCACGATAAATGCGACGATACGATAATTGGCTGAACTGGTCAAAACCTTCTAAAGCTAAACACTGGAGGTCGAGTCAGGGTGCCAAGATGCCCTCAGCCAGAAGGTATAACAAGCTGAATTTCGACGCATGGTGGGCTATGAATGTGCAAACACAAATGCCCATGCGTGAAGTTTTCAGAGTCATGTACATCAACGACATGACACTTCGCCCCCTTTTAGTTGCGACCTCTGGGCACATTTAGCCATCTGTCTTTTCATCCACGTCCCGTAGATTGTCGTGTGTCTCTTAACTCTCATCCAAAGCATTGTAGCCCTACGACTTATTGAGATTCTGCGTTAATTTCTTGGACGGAGTTGTTATATGTCCATCATTGCGATCGATTTATACGCGTAATCCATACTTGAAACTGACATGACAACGATGCCCATGTTTTGCACTTTTCAAGCAAAAATGGGCACGGCTGTAATATGTTTCATTTATTTAACATATTCGACATGGATTTGGACTTCGAGCCTGAAGTCGAACTTCGCCCGTCGTCGCAAGCTCGCAGGAGGGGTTTCGCGGCGAAACCTCATTGCGAGCTCGCGATGACCCTGTCAAACCCCCCAGTTAAACTAGGGGGTTTGTCGTAGATTTGGGGTGGTTTGCAGGATGCGGCGCACCTCCCTACCCGGGCAAGAAAACATAATAATACCCAAACCCTCGAGTGTGACTAGGGGGTTTGTCTGTTATTAGGGGCGGTTTGCAAGATGCGGCACACGTATGATAGAAGAAAAGGAATTTGCCGGGCCCCGCGGTAGCGGGGCCCGGCACATGCCCGGGCAAGTAAGAAAATGAAACCCAAACCCCCCAGTTGAATTAGGGGGTTTGTTTGTTATTGGGGGGCGGGGGGTTTGCGAAATGCGGCGCACGTGTGATAGAAGAAATGGAATATGCCGGGGCCCGCCACCGCGGGGCCCGGCAGATGCCCGGGCAAGTAAAAAAATAAACCCAACCCCCCCAGTGTCACTAGGGGGTTTGTCAGATATTGGGGGGGGGGGGGCGAGATGCGGCGCACCCTGTCGCGAGTTTTGGAGTTCGTAGTTGCGAACTCCAAAACTCTCAACATGGTAACTTGTGACATTGGTGAGGCCGGTGTCAGAAGTCGCCGATTTCGCTTTCGAGGTCGGCGACTGCCAACCTTGAGAGCGAAAGTCGAATGCCGTTTCCGGACGGACATTTGAAAACATGGGCACCGCTGTCATGTCATTTTCAACTATGGACAGCGGCGATCTATCGACCGAACCATGGGCAGCGGATTATTTTGAACCTAATTTCTTTCATCCACGATGTCCCAAGATAGTTTCAACTGAGTACTCTATGCCCTTGTCTACTTCCACGGGTGGTGCTAAATGCACCTCTTTGCCAAGAAAGTGCCGACTGTGGTCCAGGTAGAGTTTGAAGCGGCTGGTGTGGAGCACCGGGTGAATAACCATATAGTCATGGAGACGGAGCTTTGCAATAACATGTGCCCGCTTCTCTTCACTTGTAAATGGCCCCAACCAACTAGGTTTGAGCTTTTAATTGTTATGTCCTCATGACTAGAATATGACGCGAACAACGACGTGAAAATTGGTGTCCATCTGATGTTTGTCGGATGCTCACTTCATCGCCCCTTCGATCTTTGCGAGCCTATGGCGTGTTTTGTCCCAAAAGGTTTGGAGGTATTGCCGTTGGATATGGACTGCTGGTATGTTTCTTATAATCTTTATGCACCATGAGAGCCAGCTCCGCCCTCCCTCCTCACGAGAGAGAGGGGTGGTTGAACACCACCCCTTGCCATAACAAGGGCTCGCCGGGCGAGGGGTAACAACCTGCCTCTTGGACGCCCTCAAGGGCCAAGGCCGCAAAGCCTCGAGGGCCAATGCCAATGGCCTCGAGCCCTTGTCCTCGTCCTCCCCTCCTCTCCTCACAAGGTGGGCGAGACGATGGCAGATGAAGAGCCAAAGAGACACCAACGAGAGAGAAAGGTTGGCACACGATCGCAAGTGCGTCTCGCCCACTACGATTCGCTTTACCACTTGAAAAATAATGAAACATAAGTTCATTCATGAAAAAACTTCCAAGTTTTTGAACTAGAAGACATACAAACTCACAAGTTCGGGGTAAACCCCCCCTCGTCTAGGACCCAAAAAATGGAAATGAGCTTCCAGAGACTTCAACGTTTTTTAGTCTCCCTACAATGGTTGGTGATGACGATTGCCCCTAGAGTGACGCGGAGGGGATAACTCCTCGAGGATCTTAGGAGGACATTCTACGAACTCCGACAACGACTTCCGTATAGGAGATGGAGGCACGGTCATCATAGTGATTCCTTACAACAAGACGACCCTCACAGCCCACTCCACGATGGCTCTGACGGCTACAACATACATAAAATGCCGCCGACAGTTTAACTTAAAAGAAAAACGCTAGGGGAGGATACGGCCTTTCAACTCGATTGTTTTTAGAATTTTAGAATGAGTTAGAAATCTCTTGAGCATGTCAAGTTCACTTTTGAAATCTTCCCACCTTCTCCACCTTCCAAGTAAGCCACGTGAATTTGTTGTGAACGGGATGAGGGGTATCTACTCCCAAACCACTCATTTCTTCCTTGTTTGTAAGGCTCCCTCCTCCTTCTTCCATTACAGAATTGGGGCTGTCTTCCTTTCTAAGAATAGGGACTATTGTGACATAGCAACGCAAGACAAAAGAAGGAAGATGACACTTTGGGAATGTTTCAGGGCCTCCCCATGACTATGGGTACAAAGGAAATGCATGTAAGGAGGTGCAAGCTGCGTTAAGGGAGCTCAAGAGGAGGCCAAGGGAGGCTTGAAGACAAAAGCGAACACAAGGGGAGTGTGGAGGAGTGTTTGGGATACAAAATGTAGATAAAACTGACCCCTCCCCTTCTCCTCACCTTTTGGGCAGTGCTCAACTTGTTGTGTCCCCTTCAATTTTGTTATGTGCATATTCTTCTAGGTGCTAAAAGACCAGACGAAAATGGCAAAGTCCAAGTTATGGGGGTCACTGCCATAAGCACGGTGGCCAAAGCCAAGGAAAACTTGTTGCCAATGGCAATCCACACTTAATTCGGCAAATTTAGGAAGCGCGTGAAAGCTAAAAAGGTGCTCAGTGAGCATGTCGATGTAGACACATGCCACTCCCATGCGGCGGAGGACACTACCCAGATACACTAATGCAATTCAAGGTCAGGGGTTTGATCCATCCACCTCCTCGAGGTTGGTAGTGTATTAGGCAGGTGCATTGGGCAATGTATGTTGAGGAACGCTAAATAAATGCACAAGTGTATTCATATACTTCTCTTTTTGTGTGTGTGAGTACAATACTCCTTGCTACAATATCCTGATGTGTTTCTTTCTCGGAGGCGGAGAGCAACTTTTTGGTGCTATCATTATGTCCGAAAAAGATGCCAACAAAGAACTTTGCGTGCAAGGTTATCCTTGCCCTTGAACTCATACAGGCCTATAGATTTGTTGTTATTGGATTTCCATGCCTTTTTAATGAGTCTACGAGGAAACAAATACACACATTGTTTGGATTACCTATCCCCTCAACCTTTGGCTACATTCTCAAGATTTGTTTTCATGTTAATGGAGAAGGTGCTTTTACGTGCCAACCCCTCCCCATTGTGAAATCGAGAGTATATCGTCAAGATGTATGAGGTAGTGTTGTAGACGAGGAGTCATATCACTACACAAGTGTACAAGTACATTACCAAACTGATCTTCAATTTTTTTTATTTCAAAATTACTATGTATGTCTTCTTGAAATACGTTCATAGTTTTTGGATATGGAGTTATTCAGGTAGGTCTTTTTCTTTTGTCAAACAAAAAATTATGTTCCTCACTTCCGGCGTCGAACCAGTTTGATGTAGAGAGCAGCAACGACATGTCATATTTATTCGGTTGACCGTCATTGATGGAGCTGCTCTTTTATGTGGGTCACTCAAAGTACAAGTCGAGTTGTTGGTTACAATTGACCATCTGTCGACTCGTGGGCTGTGGAAAGACTTAACCATCCAAGAAGTCCCACATGTGCGGTTTGTTGAAGTGACGCAATATTTATCATTAGTAAAGCAACTACCCGATTCGGACACTTTACACTCCAATCACCGTCTGTCACTTTTATAGCCCCTATGTCCTCCCTCATGGATCGCTTCTTGCAAAAAGTGACTCCCAAGGAATGTGTGCGCCGGTTGACACACGCTGTCCACCATGGCCCACCCGCACGTCCATCACAACCCAAGAGGCCTGTCGGACATGCCCGCAAGGTCCAAGTCCTTGCTTTGGCCTATGACACGAAGGGGCCCCAACCTGCATGCGACACCAGTTCTACGTTTGATTGAGAAGCCAAGCCCGTGGCTTTTCCATTCTCTCTGTATGCCAGCGTGCCTCTCATCTTGTGCTCTAACAGTAAGGAGACCTGCCAACGATGTATGGGTGAGGGCATCAGTTGCACTTGCGATCACGAAGCTGCCTCCACCCACAAGTGTAACGACCCGCCACCTGTTTTCTGTCTACCCACGTACAAAGAGAAGGACAAAGTGGTTGATGTCGACCCTCCAAAGTGCCATGTCCCGGTCACCAGTTCTCCCACAAGTGCACTACGCATCCAGGAGCTGGCCTTCGGAGCTGCATGCAACTATGAAAGCAACAACAACAACAAAGTTGTCCCAATCAATAGTAGGAGCGAGAGAAGTGTCAGCAAAGAAAACTCTTTGCACAGTGACCAGGAGCCTGATGACAGCACCAATACTGCATGCATGGCGCTGTAGCTGCCTATGCAACGACTTTGACCGAGTCCTCTAGTGGCACAACTAGCAGCAGGAAAAGGGGCCCGTTTCTGTCAGATTTACAAGGCGATGAGGCTGAAGACTAGGGCGCACGGAACGATGATGAACCTGCGAAAGAAGTTCCATATCCCAGACTGGTTTTGCGTCTACAATAGGCTGGCCACCTCCACCGTCGCTGGATGGATCGAGACAAGAACCCTTACACTGAAACCTGATTACAAGGATACCATAGTGGCATCATTGGGAGTCCCCAAATCAGCACCCATCTCCACCAAAAGAAAGCGTAAGCATGGCCTCGGCGGAAAGAAGGCATGGCTGGCTACCCATTTGGAGATCGTTTCCAAAATTTAAAATGATTTCGGAAGCTCGTGAAGCCGGGGATGACCTGCATTCCAAGATCATCCGGTAGCAGGTTCAAGATGTCATTGCAACCCATGCGCCTGATACGCTAGAATCGCTTTGCCCGCATGCTTTCGGTCTTCCATGGGTCAGAAAGTTTGTGAAGAGAGAACTTGGGTGGTCATAGCGCAGTGGTGTGATTGTTGTGCAAAAACTACCCATTGACTGGGCTCATTTAATGCGACAAAAGATGACAAGCAAGGTAAAGTACGATGTATTGAATGAATTAGAAATAACATTTTTTACATCAAATTACAATGAGCTAACGTGCGGCCTCACACAACTTCATCTTCCTCCTCCAACTCCTCTAGAGTAAGCAACAGGTCCCCAACATGAGGAGCAACCTCATGCTCGAACTCGGGGGTAGGAACACACGTGAACCTAGCTCTTTCCCATGCCTTCTTCACCAAATTGTCACTTTGAATGTGCTTCTATGCCTCGTGAAACCATCCTCTTCAGGTCGCTCATGCCGACGGTGATGGACAAGCCGGCGGCGGTGCACGTGGTACCCCTTGCTGCATACAGTTCTTCCACTTTGTTGTTCAGTGGCCTCATGATGCCCACATTGCAGGGCTGCACCTTTCATGTGCAACCATGCAAAGTTTATGGGGTCCCTATGTATGTGTAGTTCAGTTTTAGCCACTTGTGGTAGCTTGTGCATGCATGTGGGCGCCAAGCATCAAGGATTAGTAGAATGTCTGTCTTTCCAGCCTCCATGCGTGATTCACTACACATCCACTTGTAGTAGGATACGACGATGGACCGGACCCATTCGCAAGTTGTCCCGCCATTTTCGTAGTGGTTTGGTGTAAATTTATAGCACACACCCACATTAGTGAGATGGCGTGCATGTCGGCCATGTGGGAAACAACGCTTGGTCTTGCCACCTTAGATGCATTGCAGGGGCAATACTTTGCCAGTCATGCTGACGCTGGCTAGAGCTATGATCTGCCTTTCATCGTCGAGCCCGATGATGCCCACATCTCGGTGCATAGGTATGGTTGGCTGACAACATCAGCGCGATGCCGGTATGGTCAGAATTTCTGACAAATAATGGTTTGATGCCGTAGAGCGTGGACATGACTACTGCGCATTGATGGAAATCTAGCACGCGGACCTCCCAATCAATGGGTAGTTTTTATGCAACATTCATGCCAAGTGCCACCACCACCCGAGTTCTCTCTTTACAAGCTTTATGACCCACTGATGATTCAAAGCACACGGTCCAAGCTCTTCCAGGACATTGGACCATGAGCTGCGATGACATCTCAAACATAGTACCGGATGATGTTGGAGTTTAGGGCATTCCCGGCTTCATGAGCTTCTGACACCCTTTTTTGAATTCTGAAAATGAGTACCCAGATGAGTACCCAGCCAGTCCTTCTTCCCGCCATGGCAATGCTTTCGCTTTCTAATTGGCGGAGATTGGTGCTGATTTGGAGGCTTGCAATGATGCCACTACGGCATCCTTGTAATGAGGTTTTAGTACAAGGGTTCCTGTCTCAAACCATCTAGCGACGATAAAGGGGGCTTGCCGATTGTAGATGCAAAACACGTCTGAGGTACAGAAAGTCTTTTGCAGTTGCTCCATACACGCTAGTCTTCAGGCTCATCACCTTGTAAATCTGATAGAAATGGCCGGAGCCAAGCCAGTCAGCATACGGCCCCTTTTCCTGTTGCTAGTTGTGCCATTGTATGAATCTGTTGAATTCATTGCATACAACACCTGCAATGCCATGCATGCAGTATCGATGCTGTAATCATGCTCCTGGTCACTATCCAAAGAGTTACCATTGTTGACACTGCTCTCGCTATTGCTGTTGCTAACTTGGACAAAGTCAATGTTGTTGTCGCTGTCGTAGTCGCATGCATCTCCGAATGCCGGCTCTTGGGTGTGCAATGCACTCGTTGGATAACGGATGACAAGGACATGGCGCTTTGGAGGGCATGACCGCCTTGGTCTTCCCCTTCTCTTTGTACGTGGGTGAATGACGAACAGGTGGTGGGTCCTCGCACTTGCGAGTGGCAGCAACTTCGTGATCGCAAGAGCAACGGATGCCCTCATCCATGTATCGCTGGCAGGTATTGTTACTGATAAAGCATAGGATGAGAGGAGCATTGGGGTATATAGAGAGTGGTGAAGCCACAGACTTCACTTCTCCATTCAACTTAGAACTGGTGGCGCATGCAGGTCGGGACGCCTCCGTGTCATCGGCCGAAGCAAGGACTAGGACCTTGCTGGGATGTCCGACAGGCCTCTTGGGTTGTGGCGGACACACGGGCGGGCCACGGGGAACAGGTTGCACCAACCGGCGCACACGTTACGGCGTATTTTTTGCAGGAAGCAATACATGAGGGAGGACATAGAGGCTACATGAGTGACAGATGGCAGTTGGAGTGACAAGTCTCTGGTTCAGGTTGTTGCTGTACATATCACACAGATCACGTCGCTTCAACAAACCACACACGTAGGACATTTTGGCTGTTCAGAACTTTTGACTGTCCACAATTCAACGCATGCACGTCCATAGCCAATAACCCAATTTGCACTTTCAGCGTCCCACCTAAAAAAGCGGATCTACAAACGACGGAAAGTCAAATACATATGGCATGTCCTTGCTGCGCTCTACGTCAAACTGGTTCGACACCAAAAGTGAGGAACACGATTTTTTGTTGGAAGAAGGAAAAGGAACTAAACAAATAACTCCTTACCCAAAACACACAAATGAATGCGAAGAACACCTAAATAGAAAATTTGAAAAATTCAAAGTTCAATATTAGTAGGCTGCATACAAAACCATGTCATGGACTTGAAACAATTCCTCAAAAGAATTGTATGAATGAGAAACCTGGGACACATTTTAGGAATAAACGTGGATCCGGGCATGAATGTTTTAATAGTTCAGAGTTTCGACCTGAATAGAATTATCTAGGGTGTACCTCACAGATTCAGTAAAAGTTTATTTTTGTTGACACCTTTACCCAGAAAATGATTTTGATAGTGAAATCAAAGATCGGTAGGGTAGTGTACAATTCTACGCGTGTCCAAAACACAATTCACATTTTGCTTTCCACATACACTTGGGGTATTGGGGGGGGGGGGGGGAGATCAGTAACAAGAAGTTAGTGTAGTGTGTATGATTCATTACCAAGTGAGATGATGTTTCAAAACCCGGTAGTAGCTCCAACCTCTTCCAATGCAAGCTGTCCATTTTCAGACAAATCCATGGGCATTGTAACAATGACTTGATGCGATGTTCATGGTAGTTGATTGGTTTTCCAGAATGAAACACTTCATCGTAACTACTAATACCATCGTGGTCAGAAGAGCATCAAGGTTGTTCATCAGTACCTGTTTTTTTAGTAAACGGAGGTCCTCACTCCATCCTTAATGATCACAATGGGAGGTTCACAAGTCAGCCATGGATCTCACGACTTGCCACGACAGTTGGAAGCAACTACCAATGACCTTCCATCCTTAGAAGGAAAGCCAAACTGAGTATATCAAAGAGATACTTTTTCAACTCCTAAATAAAACGTACAAGCCACATAACACTGATTCAACATTCAAGCCACTGACTGACGAGCTTGTACAGAACTCAAAGATTTTCTCATCCACCGGGATAGTGCTATGTGAATTGTTTTATGGAAACTTCCAGCAATGCAAGTTGGGTTGCAGGGTGTTCGAAACATCTGTGCAATGAATGTTCAGCAACAAGACTTGACAAAAAGGGACAAGACACTTCAAAGTCTCATCAATACTCAATGGATGATGAGAGCACGTGGGTATAATTATAAGTGCTTTTCAAGAAGAAGGTAGTGGGGTTTTCACAAGTTTAGATAAAGGGACACGTGTACAGTCAACAACCTAAGATGACCATGACTTAAACTAATGGGCTGGAATTTTGGGACTTTGGTATATACTAAAACACAAAGGAGGCGTGGTCGAGGTCCTACGTGCTCAACGAGGGTGATGCATGTGGACTAGTGATATTAGTGGGGAATTGAAGATGCCTAGTTTACACGTTGGGGTGTTTTAAGAACATGTGAGTTGGATATTTATAATGATTGAGTGTCTTCAAGAAGTTGAACATGTGTTTTGATGTGTTTCAGAAGGCTTGTGTTGCTTTTGTTGAATTTTTCGAAGGTAGTAAAGATATTAAAAAACTTTCAGAACAAGAAATCATCAGTCAAGGTACTTGGCCAAAATACCTCGACCTATTGGCCTAGATTTGTGGATTTTTTTGAAACAACTACCCACAAAGTGAAGGCAAAATTACGTGCCTGTGGAAATTAGGCAATTGTGTGTTTTGCAAACCAAAATCCCCCCCTCGTTTTAGCTACAATGTCCTAGTGTGTAACATACTGTTGGCTAATGCTGGTGAAAATAGCTATGAATCGAATGATCAACATCCCTCAGGTTGTCATAGGTACTCTTACTGTTGTGGGCTATGTCGTGACCCTTGTACTTGACACCATTTTTTAATACATTTACGCTATTCATTTTATAGGATTGCTTCAATCACCTACTCCATATCCCTTCTCAACTGTGTAGGCAGTGGAGTAAGAATCTCTAGTTTTGGGAAGTTTGCTTGGGGCTCTTAATACCCTAGTGCCAAGTGACTTCGTTGTTTAGAATGCTTTTCAAGGTGCACACTGAACTTGTTATGCAAAATGTATTTGGGTTTTCACACTAATACAATGACATTGGTCAAACCCGCACACTAATTCTGTGGAGTGTGTTCATATCCCGAACAACTTCAAATCTTCAATTATTGGCCAAGAATGTCCTCGACAGCCACCTTCATAAAGCGCCAAAGTGCACTTAAGAACTCGTTATTGTCCAGAATTCAAATTGGATCATGGAGAACTAATCAATTGTACACACAAAAAAATCCACAAAAATATTGCTCGTGCACACGAATACATAAGTTTGTTTTGAAAAAACAATTGTTTTGTAATGAAATCATTTGGCAGTAAGGTATGGCTTGGGATGACTGACATTGCAAACCAGGTGGATGGATTTTTGTTTGGGCAAAAAAAGCTTGGAAATGAAAGGTGTATACTTTAAATTTCAAACGAGTCTTGTCGCATAGGCTTCAGCTTGGCACATTCTTAACCCGCGTTAACATTGTAGGCCACAACAGAACTTCAGGGTACATAAAAAGGGAACATTGGTAGTCGGTGGTTGTACACTAGTACATAGAGGATCATACCTATAATGCCTATAATCCATCATTTTCACTTACCAGTGTGTGTGTGTGTGTGTGTGTGTGTGTGTGTGTGTGTGTGTGTGTGTGTGTGTGTGTGTGTGTGTGTGTGTGTGAAACAAAGTAAAACCTAAGAAATCCCTAAAAACTCAGAAAATTTACCAGAAACACTAGAGTCCAAAGTCACCAACAATATTGAGAACTGGCTCAGAAAGAAGACAAGAGAGGACACTATCAGAAATTTTGAAAGACCAAATGCATAACTTCATTGACACCTGGAGATGGCATTTATGACAAGAACATGCTTTGGTTCAGAAAATCCTAGAAGTAGTAAAATGTTGCTTCCTAGGCCATTGTTATGCACATAAGGGGATCAAAATGCATGCTGCAGGAAAAGTCCCAATAAATCATCAAACGAGGCTACTTCTACAAGGATTCATCTTTTGAGAGACCATTAAGTACTTCCAATGTGGAAACCTCCGACTACATGTCGCAGGCTTTTGCAAATCATGAGAAATTCGTGAGTGACGCAGCGCATGATGGAAAAAAATCTCCATGTTTTCTTCTATCAACCCTGGTACCAGTGGAACATTGATCAAATCTCTCCACAGGCTTTGTGAAATTTTGGCACATCACAGTAGAGGAGATTGAGACAATTCTTGTATTTTTCAATCATTTCTCCTACATGTCACACTTCACAAAGGCGACCACTGTGGTTGCCATTGTTGGAACAAGAAGGCAAAAAGAAGAGTTGCTCTGATTCCCTTCACCATCACAAGTAGATGTGGAAGAAAATCAAACAGCACATTTAAGCTATTCAATAGAGATGTGCTAATGCAGCCATGTATAGCTATCAACCACCTTCCAACTTCACAGGAGAGGATGGATCGAATGGACTCACTAGAGCTTCTCCCCATGATCTTTAAGCCACGTGTAACCCAAAAGTTCATCAAGGTGTCATTGGCCAAAGACACGTCGACATTGGCACACTTGACACCACTACCCACTTCCATTGTTGATGACCATGAAATTCAGGCCGCCAGAAACATCAATGCCATTAAAATCCAACATTGAGATCTCAAAAGGTGAACAACACAACTGCATACACTTATTGAAAAAAAAAGATTGAGATTCATCAATGGAATGCAAAAGGCCAACGAGATATCCCATTGTCGTAACAAAGCAATTATTGAGAGATTCTATTTTAACCCTAAACCTTAAACCATAAATCCTAATCCCTCAATGTATGGCAAGTAGCATGGTCTTATACTACATTCCTCACATCCGTTTATCCCCCCGAACACCCACAATACATTCGTCCCAAGTATATTCTTCTACAATAAAAAATATGCCCCCTCTATTTTTCATGTTCACTCCAATGCCATTGACTCCATCCTCCGTCCTCAGTCTTGAACAGGTTTCTTTCAATGTGTCGGTCATGACCGAACTCATTGCATTTCTTTGAAACAAGTTGTACCATGTCCAACGCCCCCTCTCTGGATCAAAAGTATTCCCTGCCCTTAAAAATTTGTCCTTGGGGGAAAACAAGAATGCATCCTGTAGAAATCCACATTGATCATTGACATTGTATTTTTTCTCTCACATTCGACCTCTCCTGTTAAATCTAGGTGTTCATCCTGCACTGCAAAGGGGACGTTGCTGCAACCCTACATTGTTGTAAAATCCAGGCAAAACTCTAGAAAAGACAACATCATGAGATTTTTGTTCAAACTTTAAGCACTACTAAACACCATCCTAAGATAAGCTTCCTAGTGGAGCTCAAATTCACCCATTACTTCACTGTCACTGCAATACTTTAAAACATGTGTTCAAAATATAGGTCGTCTCAATATGGGAACCATACCATGGTTGATGCGGTCTGATCCATGTAATAAAACTCCAGCATGCATGCATCTTTGGGCCATGATGAACATGTTGATAGTGTATAATACATTTTTCTACAACCTATTTCCTGCCATGTCATCCCATATTAGCACTAGTTTTGCTGGCATGCCAACCTGCCTCGTGCATGTGCCTGGGGTTTTATTCTTTTGGCTGGTCCAGAGAGGCATAGACAGGCAATAATGTATGGCTTTTCAAGCATCCCTTTACCTTTGCCATGCTCCTCCACCACCTCAAGGTCTGGCATTCCTTGGGTCATGCTCGTGGGCATCCTCAACTCTTTCAATTTCTTCTTTGTTTAGAAACTTATCATGCCCAGTCTTGCCCAACTCTGGTCAAAGCCTGTCCATGTATCTTATTTTCATGGTCCTCTTCGTGTGAGGGAGGTCTCGGTGAAATATTGGACTCCTTATTGAGCTCATACTTTTGCATCCTTGCCAAACAAGCTGGTCTTTTATACCGATTCCACTGCCGTTGGCCGATCACCCCATGTATACCCTCCATGTGCAGAATGTCTCTCATCGGTAAAGTATGCATCCCCATGGGAGATGCATGCGGTGCTGAGATGGGTCACCATAGGGACAATCTTGCTCCAAAATTTGTTGCATTAAGGTCTTGTTTCCAATATGGAGCAAGACCAGACTATCTCAACCTTTCATGTTCTTCGTCATTTTTTGTGAAGTCTGATTCTTGGATATCTTGCTTGCACGAGACCGATGGGTCTATGAACACTCACACGTGGCACATCGTCTTTTTGTATTCATTGATAACTGTGAGAAATGGGACCATATTATCCTGTGTATGTAGAAAGCCTGGCACCAAGGTCCTCCATCCATCCGTCCGTATAGAAGTAAACATTGGGAATACATCCCAATCATTTGACACTTATGGCATGTTTTTGTTTAGCACATTTGGCTTAAAATGTGGCCAGATTATGGGCATTCTCTAATCCTCTTGCCACTTTGCAGGCCTGTGCAGCTATTAATCCCACAGATTGCTCCTTGACACTGCAATTTATGGAACAAGCTTAGCTTCGTTCACATACATTGATCTCGGAGGATACAACGAGGGAATATCTACATGTCTTGATGGATCATGCTATCCTAACAAGGGTTCCTCTGGCCAAGGGGATGTGAAAGAAGATTGGTTATTCGGATATGAATTTTAGGCCGAGGCTTGATAGAGTGACTCAAGACTTGCAAGACGGTGTCATCTTTGTAGGCCGTATAGTGTCACTAAGACTGTAAGGCTTGACGAATCTTTGAATGCACAATTTGACTGTCGGTTTACAATTTCCAGGAAAGTTTAATATGGTATCATCCCAACAACTGGGTTGATCCATAAAAGATGAGGAAGTTGCGTCCGGTGGAATACTGCATCAGCCATTGGAAAACATGAATCTTTATCCCCAGGGACCAAGGTTTGACCCCCACAAGACCCAAGAAAGCTGAAGCGTGTATTGGTGTATTGTTTCCAAATGATTCAATGCTAGTTGACTGCCAAGGACACTCTGAAATGATGGCCTGATGTGTAATTGTGAGCCGGGGCACTTTGGGCTGCCGTAACTTTCATTAGTGAATTTACACATAACACATTGTTTTGGTTAATGACAATGGCCATTTCGCGGCCGTTCCTCCACGAAAATGTTGCAATTCTTGGTATTCTGGGAAGATGGAAACACAAGCTACGTGATACTCAGGCAATAATTCTTGTATGCATTTGTATGAAACCTTTTTGCAACCTTGGGCCGTGTAGGTTACGTCGCCATGTACATATTACCTTGTATGCTGACACCTAAACAACAAGGACAATATACTCCCATTTTTCCACCGGTGCTCTTACTTCCCGAAGATGATCCAATGTTTCCAAAAATGCTAGAAATGATACACCATCCTTACCGGTTGGTGCGTAGGCCATCTGATTGAGGCTCACACGTTGTTCTCGATTTATAGTTGATATCAAAGCAACTGTTGTCTTGGGAGCATAATTCTCTTCATAGCAACCTCTCCTATTTGGTGTATACCAACACACATCTTGTCTTTTTGGCCAAAACCAACCATGCAGTCTGGTGAGAAGATGGTAATTAGAAAACTTGTTGAGGAAGATGTAGTACTGGACAGAATGATTTCACCCGCCATGTTCTTTATGGCCTCATTGTTTGATGCGCATGGCAATGTAGCAGCAGCCATAGCATTGGAGAGGCTCCTTGCCAAAATGCATGCCAAGATGGACCTATTGGAGGAGTATAATTATTACCTTGAAAGGGAGCTTGCAAAGCATCTAGTAGTAACAAAAGTGATAGCTACCATCCCACCTTGAGTTGTTGTGGCCGCTTCGAGGCCATTCAAGTTGGAGTCATTGGATCCATCAAATAAGGATGTGCTACCTCCACGCACTTTGATACTTGTGCTCGAGCTCTAGTTCACCACCACCAACATGGATGCCTTGAAGTACATGGTGTGCCGTGACTAAGCCATGACTGGACACATGTGTATGGGAACTATCCTTCATAGATGACCAGAGAGAGAGGCTCCCAAAACCCATCCTTTGGTACACCAAGATCCAAATTATTTCATTAAAGATACCAGTAGATTGCATATACGTGTCTAGTGGTAGTCTTCTTACTACAAATAATGTCTCAAACTTTATATAGTATGTAATAAAATTCTATCAAACTAGTAAAGGACACATTGTGGTAAAGTGATAAGCAAATATCATCATCATTGTGATCCCAACATCCACGCACTTGACTTTTGATGTGCTTAACCTCCTCGTAAGTGACGGTCTCTTGGATCTAGAGGAGCTTGTACATCAAACAACATATCTGGTTCTTGACAAAATACTAGTGTATCCGGTCACCACGACTGAGATTCAAGTCATGGTTGCAACGAGTTTGTTACATGTATGGGACCCCGTCCTTTCTCGCGTGTTCTCCTACATTTTATGCACGTCTAGACCTGTTTCACCAGTAGCAAAGTTTGCTAGCGCTTTGACCTGTATTGCTCGTCTTCCTCTAGTGGTGTTGAACTACATCTTTAGCAATCGCTCACCCATCTTCTTCACCTTCGTGACCAGGGGATGAGGGTACTGCATTTTTTCTAAGGATCAAGATTATAAGCTAGTTGGAGCTCTTCATGCCACATCATCTGGGACTGTCTGTATGAGACTTCTTCACATTGTCTTACAGGTTAGAATGTTGCCTTGTTTTTTAGCCGATTGTCACTCATGGATCTTACCAGTTCGTCACCATAGCATTATTTAAGTATGACTTGTTCCTCTACTCAATTGTTTTTTTAGTGACCTCTAAATAGTTCAGTACGGAATCACCTATCACATGAAAAGTCGTGACACCTACACAACTGTTGGTCTCATTTGTTACTTTCTTTGGCATATTAGCTCTGGAAAATTGCAGTCAGCCCAAAATTTTGGCATTTAAGCCTTTCACTCCAATTAGCCATGTATTCCAAGTAGCCATCTGATGTGCTATACGTGCACAAGGTTGAGGTCGCCATAACATCTGTTGCCACTCTTGTATAGCATGGTATAGATGTTTTCATTGTATCATGGTGTTTTCATTATCGTTTTTCATTGTATCCTATGTGTCCATTTACAATCAACCAAGTGCGATGAGTTGTATCGCTAATCTCTTGCATGTCACCTCTTGTTAGCTATGCTCTTGTACGTGGTGCACCCTCCCTCATTGTTAAGCAAACGCAAAATTTTTGCAACACTATTCGTCATGTTTGTAGTGTCTTCATCTAGCTTGCCCTACGCATAGTATTCTCTAGTTTTAATGCATTCTCTCTTACATTCCTTGTCATGTTTACTATCCTGACTTTGCATATAATCCATTGGATTGGGCCCATTTTCTCATCGTTGTACCTTGTGTACCCTATATCCTTGATTTCCTCCATTTTTGTATGATGAGACCTTACAACAAAATCTACTTAGCTTTTTTGGTTAAAATGTTCCGTGTCTTACAATGTTTTTGTATTGGGTCTTGGCCCTAAGTAAAAGGAGCAAAATCTTCCATATCCTTGATTATTGACAATTTCAAGTTGAGAGCAAATTTTAGTCCGACTTAAAATTATTCTGTTCCAAGGATCTACCATCCAACTCCTGAAGTCGCAGAGGATTCGTACGGAGCCTTTCATTCCTTGCATATCCGAGAAATATGGTAACTCCAAAGGCTACAAGCGGACCTTCACTGAATTCTTATACATACTTCTAGCCGAGTTAAACGTGTGGATATTGAGCAATGTCCCTCGTCCCAACCTCACACTTATGCATATCATATCCTTGCAATGCATTAGGCCAATTGTTTCTCAATGCTTTTCTTGGGCTATGTCACCACTGTTTGAATTCCATGAGACATGCAAGATTGCAATCTCCCAGTTTACATAGCATGTGTACCTTTCTTAATGGGTAATTCATGTCCTGGTCATGGTGTTTCTATGATCCACGGCAACAACATGACTTTGAGTTGTGTGATGTCCTTCTTCTTTCCATCTCCAAACACGACCTGGACCTTCTTGACTTTCCCACTCCACTTGCATTCCCTTTCCGTGCTTGTCTTAGCCTCTTATTGCAACTGTGTGATACATTTTAAACATGCTTGTGTTTGCCTTGTCCCCATGATCCCCATCTCCAAGTGACTCCTCCTAATCTAAAAAATAATTCAAGCCATTGTCCTCCTCTTTCAAGGAAGTTCTACAAACAAATTCACGATTACCCTTTTCTATGTTTTATACCCCACTAATTGAGTCACTTGATGTACCTTGATCAACCCCCACCTCATTGCCCTTATTAATGGCACATGCATCAACCTAACTCTCCAAAGTGTGCCCTTCCCAATCAATCTCTTTCTTCCATAGAAATCCCCTCAACTTTTGTTCACATTGTCCAGTTGTCATTTGCAACAACTATGGGTACATTGCCAGAATGATGTACTCGAGTCCGAGTCTATTACGTTGGTCTCAACTCCTCTTGCCATCTGTTTTGCTGATTTTGGGCTAACCATTGTCCAACCTAATACAACAACTGGGTTGTGTGTGTTGTGCTTTGTACCGTTCCTGTATAGTTTATTGTGACCACTCGGCCGTGTCCATACTCGTACAGATCCCTGAGGCAGGCGGCCCTGGTGACACCGGCGCGACGACAGGCAGCGGACTACCCGTCTGGAGCTGACCGACCACTGTTCCAGAGCCCCAGATGTCACCGGGACTCCTTGCTGTGACTTCTACGTCTTGCAGGCGCCTTTCGGCGGACTGGGCATGAGGCCCATTTGCATGTTTTTGCATTACATACTCGCTGTCAGTCGATGGATGCATGCATGTGACCAGTCGTTGCGTGCGTCTTTTGATTCTGCACGTCTAGGTTCAGACGGCGTAGGATTCTGACATGTGTGCGCAGAGTTACGGCCAAAACAGTGGTTTTGGGCCGGTTTTAGGACAGCTCTTGGACTGCCGCGTGCGACACCCGCCGTGCGCCGCGGCAGGTATTTATGCCCTGGACCTGTCAGTTGTCATTTCTCTCTGCATTTACTAAGCTATTGAAGCTTATGAGACTTTGCGCGTCTCCCTAGCCTGATCCTTGCTGTTTCTTGCACCTNGTTGCGTGCGTCTTTTGATTCTGCACGTCTAGGTTCAGACGGCGTAGGATTCTGACATGTGTGCGCAGAGTTACGGCCAAAACAGTGGTTTTGGGCCGGTTTTAGGACAGCTCTTGGACTGCCGCGTGCGACACCCGCCGTGCGCCGCGGCAGGTATTTATGCCCTGGACCTGTCAGTTGTCATCTCTCTCTGCATTTACTAAGCTATTGAAGCTTATGAGACTTTGCGCGTCTCCCTAGCCTGATCCTTGCTGTTTCTTGCACCTTCCTGCTTGCTAGTGCGTCAGCTGACTGGACAGTGTCGCCACGTCAGCAGCAGCAAGGCTAGGAAGCTTCTTAGCAGTTTCTCTTGGTATCAGAGCGGTGAGACAGATCTCACCGAGCTGCGCAGCAGAGACGCAGCAGAGCAGCAACAGTGAGAGTCACCGCTGCAGCAGATCTTCTGGGACCCGTTGGAGACGGTCGACCGTCGTCAACGTGAGACCGCAGCTGCAGAGACAGCAGCAGCGACGCTTACCACCACGCAGAGAGGCGTGGCGGCGGCGGTGCCAGCAGTCCTCCCACAGCCGCAGCAGCTGAGTAGCAGCAGTAGCGCAGCAGCCACAGCCGCAGCAGCAGCATGACAGCAGCCACGGCAGCAGCAGCGCAGCAGCAGCGGCGGCAGCAGCAGCGTAGCAGCCGCAGCGGCGGCGGCGGCAACAGCAGTCGCACCGGCAGCAGCAGCACCAGCAGCCGCAGCGCAGCTGCAGCAGCAGAAGCAACGGCGGCAGCGGCAGCAGCAGTGGCAGCAGCAGCAGCGTGCAGTGCAGCAGCGCAGCAGCAGCAGCAGCGCAGCAGCGCGGCAACGCAGCAGCAGCAGCGGGC
>SZWC01015963.1:47192-58418 GCA_023375785.1 Penium margaritaceum | reverse complement strand
GCACAAGAGGGAGAGAGGGAGGTGGAGTACAAGAGGGAGAGAGAGAGAGAGGAAGAGGGAGGGAGAGGGAGAGGGGGGAGAGAAAGAGGGAAAGAAGAGGAAGAAAGGGGAGGGAGGGTGGAAGTGGAGAGGGAGGAGGAGGGAAGAGAGAAGGGAAGGAGCAGGGCCAGGGGAAAGGGAAAGGAAGGAGAGGAGGGAAGGTCTTGCGGACGGAGAGGAGAGGAGTGAGGCTGAGAGGAAAAGATGCAGAGAGAGGAAGAGAGATCGGGGGAGGGGCAAGAGAATGGGGAAGGAGGAGAGGAAGGAGGGAAGAAGGGGGGGAGAGGAGAGAGAGAAGGTGAGAAGGGGAAGGGGGGAGAAGGAGCGGGATGAGAGGTTGGACAGGGACGGAGCCGAAGGAAGCGGAGGGGAGGAGAGGGGGAGGAAGCGGCAGCAGCGAACGACCGAGGGTGCGAGGCACCCAGGGACAAGACGAGGAGCAGCCGAGGAGGGAGGGCACCCAGAGGCCGGAAGGGACGGCCGAGAAAAGGGAGGTGGAGCAGGACCACGTGGCAGCAGCGGGAGAACGAGGAGGAAAGGGCCAAGATCGACGGAAGAGCCCAACGGAGCGACGAGCCAGGGTCGCATGCTGAGCCAGAGCCGATGGAGTCGATGGAGCAGTGAAGGTGACGGCGGAGGCGGAGGAGCAGAAGGGTGGCAGGGGGAACAGGGAGCCGATGCGCGAGAGAGAGCGAGAGAGGGAGAGAGAGAGAGAGAGAGAGAGAGAGAGGGAAGAGCAGGAGAGAAGGGAAGGAGGGCCCGAGGCGGAGGGAGTGAGAGGGGGAAGGAGGGAGGGAGAGGGAAAGGGAGGGGAGGGAGGAGAGAGGCAAGAGCAAGAAAAGAAGGACAAGAAGGGAAGGGCAGAGAGGGAGGATCAGGGGGGGGAAGAAAGCGAGAGGGAAGAGGAGAAGAGAGGGAGGGAGGATGAGGGAGGGAGGGAGGAAGGAAGGGGAAGACGGGGGGAGAAGAGAGCCGAAGGTGGAAAGAGGAGGAGGAGAAGAGAGGAGCGAAGAGGACACAAGGACAGGAGGGGAGGAGAGGGGAAGAGAGAGGGAGGACGAGAAGGGAGGGAGGATGGAGGAGAGAAGAGGAGGAACGAGGGAGGAGGGCAGATCAGGGAGAAGGGGAAGGAGAGAGGGAGACGGAGGGGGGGGAGAGGGAGCGAGAGAGCAGAAGGCGAGGAGAAGAACGAGAAACAGGGACAACGAAGGGCAGAGAGAGAGCGGAGGAGGGCAAGGGAAGGGACACAGGGGAGGGCGGGGGGGGAGGTGGGCAAGGGCAAGGCAGAAAGGAGGGGAGAGAGAGAGGGAGGAGACGGGATGCAACAAGCCAGGCAGGAGGAGCAGACAAACGAGATAGCGACGAGAAGTGCAGATACTAGGCGGAGAGGACGAGCGGAAGGAAACCCCGAATGAAGCACACACGACAGAGACCAACAAAGGCACAAGGGACACCACAGGGAATGAAGGGAGAAGGGGGAGAGGGAGAGCAAGGCGGCGGAGGTCACGAAGGCCAGGCAACGGGGGGTGGCAGAGCGAAGAGAGGCGGATGAGGAAAGCACAGGAAGGGAGGGTAGCCGGGTCGTGAAAGTAAGAACCACGGACACGAGGCGCACAAGAGCGCGCACGAGGCGCGCAAAGGGCGCACACAAGGCTCAAGAATGAAGACGTGCAAAATAAAACAAGAGGGAAAGAAAAGGAACGAGCTCACCGGAATGCGGAGGCATAGCCAAAGGGAGGAGACACGAGCCCGCACCGAGAGAGACGCGGCGGGCCGCCGGGCGCGGATGCCAAGGGGAGGAGTCCGCGTGGACACGGGAGCAGACAAAGACAAAGTGCACCAGGGGAGACCGAGAGGTGAAGGGGAAGACTGTGACAGGAGTGCCGGAAAAGAATGTGGAGAGAAAAGTGGAAGAGGAAGGTGAAGGGGAATAAGGCAAAGGGGCAGGGTAGGGGGGGAGAAACAGTATTGCTTTGCTTCCCTTCCCTCACGTGCCCACGTTCACCTCAGCACTGCGGTCTGAATGGCACCAACGGCAGTCAGAATGGTAGTGTGTGTGCAAAGTGAGAGTGAGAAGTGCGAGAGAGTGAGTGTGGGTGGCGGGTGGAGCTCGCTATCCGAGCCCACCCGTCGGCCGGTGACGTGGGGCTCACCGGTGCCCATTCGAAGTGCAAGGGGTAAACCCCCCTCGAGCTCCACAAATCCACACGAGCCCAAACCTGAAGTTTCGATCTAAACTATGCTAGTCCAAACTACCACCGTTTCACAAGCAGGACAAAACTATGTCACAAATCCATCGAGGTTCAAGCATGCATCGGTAACAAATTCAACAGTGTTTGACTAAGGTATGTGTGCTCCAGAAGAGAAGGCCAGCACCCGTGACGACTGCTGGAGTGCAACCTGTGGCTGCTCGGCGGACTCGTGTCTGCTCCCCCAGGCTTCCGGAATCTCTGCCTCATGAGGAGTCTGCATGGCAAAGGACGTGAGCCGAGAGGTCACATTACGTACATAACATCACTCCCCCATGAGCACACGGCGAACAGGTTCACCCACGTAGCAGCACTGACGGGAACGACATCACAANTCACCGGTGCCCATTCGAAGTGCAAGGGGTAAACCCCCCTCGAGCTCCACAAATCCACACGAGCCCAAACCTGAAGTTTCGATCTAAACTATGCTAGTCCAAACTACCACCGTTTCACAAACAGGACAAAACTATGTCACAAATCCATCGAGGTTCAAGCATGCATCGGTAACAAAGTCAACAGTGTTTGACTAAGGTATGTGTGCTCCAGAAGAGAAGGCCAGCACCCGTGACGGCTGCTGGAGTGCAACCTGTGGCTGCTCGGCGGACTCGTGTCTGCTCCCCCAGGCTTCCGGAATCTCTGCCTCATGAGGAGTCTGCATGGCAAAGGACGTGAGCCGAGAGGTCACATTACGTACATAACATCACTCCCCCATGAGCACACGGCGAACAGGTTCACCCACGTAGCAGCACTGACGGGAACGACATCACAAGAGCGACGATGAGAAAACGATCATGGATGCAGCTCAAAGGCAGAGTTCAGTCCACAGTACAGGCAGGGTGCAATCCCACAGAACGAGCAGCCGCTAGAAACTTCGTACGGCTAATGGCATTTGTTAGAAAATCAGCACGCTGCGAGTCAGTGCCAACCCACACGACCTGAACCTCACCTCGATCCACCAGGTTCCGGACATAGTGGTATTCAACATTAATGTGCTTTGTGCGTGCATGGAACACACCGGAGTTTTCTGTGATGGCCTTAGCGCTCTGGTTGTCACACCGAAGCACCACGGGGGGCAAGGACTGACCTAACTCACGCAACAGACGTACCAACCACACACTCTCGGTTGCGCCAGCGCCCAGAGCCACGTACTCTGCTTCTGCAGTGCTACGAGCGATGCAGCCCTGCTTGCCACTGCGCCACGAGACGGCTGTTCCTCCAATGAGGAAGACGTAGCCGGTACGACTCTTGCCGTCCGGACTCCACGCCCAGTCACTGTCTGTGTATCCGTCAAGGACCACTGAGGCCTGCCCTCGGTAGTGAAGTCCCACGCGTGCAGTGGAGACGACGTATCGCACGCACCGGACTGCGGCCTCAAGGACCCGTCTGCGCGGCGCCTGTGAAAACTGTGCAAGCAGGTTGACTGTGAAGGCGATGTCTGGCCGCGTCGTCGTGGCCAGGTACATGAGCGAGCCAATGACTCGCAAGTACAGGGTCACGTCGACCAGCTCTCCCAGCTTTGTTGGATCGTCGACCTTCAGAGCATCCTGTCCATCTGGGGTGATCGGGGTGGACGCCGTGCGCACATCGCTGAGCACCTCGGCAAAACGCTCCCCCAGAGTGAGGGCGTACCGCTCCTGATGGACCAAGAGCGTCCGACGAGCGCGATCACGAACAATCTGCATGCCTAGGAAGACTGCGGCCTCTCCCAGGTCTTTCATTTTGTACGTCGATCATAGCACGCCCTTGGCCGCCTCGACAGCCTTTAGGTCAGGCGAGGCAATCAAGAGGTCATCGACATAGACCAAGATGGCTGCAAAGGTCGCAGTGGTTTGGGACAAGAAAAGCGACGGGTCGGCAGCACTCTGAACATAGCCCGCTCGTAGGAGCGTGCCGGTGATCTCCTTGTTCCAGCATCGAGGCGATTGCTTCAGGCCGTACAGCGCTTTTCGCAGCCGGTACACGCGGCCGCTGCCATCCTCGAACCCTGGTGGCTGGACCATGTAGATCTCTTCTTCTAGCTCTCCATGTAGGAACGCGTTGTTGACGTCCATCTGGTGGAGTTCCCAGTCGTGCTGGGCCACCTGGGACAGCAGGCCCAAGGCCGTGGTCGTGCGTCCAACTGGTGCGAAGGTCTCAGTGAAGTCAATCCCCTCCACCTGTGAGAATCCTTTCGCAGTCAGTCGTGCCTTGTAGCGATCAACTGTGTTGTCTGGCTTTAGCTTCTTACGCAAGACCCACTTGGCCTGGACTGCCTTTCGTCCGGGCGGCAGGTCTACAAGATCGTAAACCCCATGTTCCTTGATAGCCGCCAGCTCAGCCTCGCATGCTGCGCGCCAGAGTGCTGCGTCGGGTCCAGCCAAGGCCTGACGCAGTGTGCTGGGGTCCGGCGTCACCCCCACCACACTGGGGTCAGGGGCCACAGCATCTCCTCCGCGCGTGGCCAAAGCATAGGCCGAAGACGGAGGGCCAACAGTGACTGTGGACTCTGCAGAGTCCACCGCAAGTTGACGCTCGTGAGCAAGGAGGGTGAGGCCTATATCGCAGCCGGGATGGACTTCAGTGAGCCCCTGCGCACTCAGGCCCAGGGGCCTCATGCCCGGGTCGCCGCTATGCACGCTGCGAGTAGGACGCGGGCGGAGGCGTCCACCCTCACCTCGCCGGTATGGTTCCGGTGACGGCACAACTGGAGCAGGTGGTGGACACTCGTCAGACACGGACACGGCTGGCGATGTGCCAGGTGATGCCGGCGCGTCGGCTGGACAAACGGAAGGTGAGGACAACGCAGGCGACGTGACTGATGACGCAGCCTGCGGAGGTGGTGCAGGCGACGCAAAAGACGCCGGGGACTCTGCTGGTGATGCAGGTGCTGGGGACAGGGGTAGCACTGGCGATGCAACCGGTGACAAAGATTCCCGTATTGCAGGAGATGCTGACGGGCCGGTGGACGCAGGTGGGACAGGCGACGCGGTCAACGCAGGCGGCGTAGACGACGCTGGCGAGTTTGCTGGTGGGTGGGACGGACCCGTGGCGCCCAGGCTGGCCGGGACAGCACCATCGGGCAGCCCACCCCCTCCGGCGCGCGGGATCGTACCGCACCCAGGGGAATGCGACTGCGGGGTGCCCTCGGTGGGGAGATCTCTGAAGGAGAGGCGCTCGAAGAATAGTGCGTCTCGAGACTCGACAATGCGCCGCCGACTGGGGTCCCAAAACCGCCAGGCTTTGGAGCGTGCAGCCACGCCTACAAACGCACAGACGCGGCCTCTAGGGGAGANTAGGGGAGAATTTGGACCCTTGTTGTTCTGGTGTGAACCAGACGCAGGCAAGGGACCCCCACACGCGCGCGAGCCGGAGATCAGCACGACGCCCGTACCACAGTTGGTACGGTGTGTGTGTGTTCAGGAGGGGGCCATGAGGGATCCTGTTCCAGACCCATGTCATGTAGGCCATGCCCTCGAAGGCAAACGCTTCAGGCATGCCGCTGTCTGCCCGCATTGAGCGAACCGCATCTTCCATGGTGCGGTTCCAACGCTCAGACACACCATTTTGCTGCGGCGTGGCTGGGGCTGAGAGGTTGTGAAACACGCCCACCTCGGCAAAGTAACGGTCCAGATCCCCCATGTATTCACCGCCCCGATCAGAACGGAAGTTTTGGAGGGTATGGCCGGACTGGCGTTCGGCCATGACCAGCCATGTACGCACAGCAAGTGCAGCATCGCTTTTCAGGCGCAGACTGAAGACCCACCGCATGCGGGTGAAGTCGTCTGTGATCGTCAGGACGTAACGCCCTCTGTCATCCTGGAACTCCACAGGTAGGGGTCCCAGGAGATCAGAGTGAACTAACTCGAGGGGCTTGAGAGCTCGTGAGTCAGACAGAGGGTATGTGGCACGATGCATTTTGCCTTGCGCGCATTGCAGACAATCAGTCTTGGGCGGCGCCTCAAAAGACGCCGCGTCAAGACCGAGCGCAGGTTGGGTGCGAATCAGACGGTCTACAGCATCCAAGTGGACGTGGCACAAGCGTCTATGTAGTAGACGCTGATGCTCAGGCGACAGCGTGCCTGTCACGAACACTCGTGCAGTGGGGGATGCGGTGACGGTGTTCGACGTGGGGCAGCTGGAGACGTGGTACAAGTCCCCGACTGCCTTGCCACGAAGCACCACTTCAGCAGTGGCGCAAACGGAGACAGTGGCATCCTCACCGGTGAATGCCACAGTGAGACCCATCCGTGTGCAGGCACGTCCAGACAGCAAACTGAGTTCTAGGCCAGGCACATATAGCACGTTTGAAATGTAAAATGGCCCAGACGGCCCATGGAATTGCACCACACCTTCGCCCTGGACAGGAACCTCATGCCCAGCAGCCGTACGCACAGACTTCACAGAGCCAACAGGACCAAGGACGACAAAGTCACAACGACGACATGTCATGTGATGGGTGGCACCTGAATCTAGGATCCAGGTGGCATCCGTCACACGCTCGGGCGACGTGACTGAACAACTGCCAACAGTGCAGACGGTTGACAGGGGTGACTCGGCAGATGACTGCTGTGTCGCACGGACAACACGTGCTTGCGACTCATCAAGCCAGGACAGGTCGTCGTGACCTGCCCATGCTGCAACAAAGACAGCGGACAGACCAGCATCATCACGTGCGACGAACGACTCCACAGACTCAACGGCGCACTGTGCCCCGCCACCACCATCACGACTACACACCACGGACTCAACAGACCCAACAGTGGAACCCCTCGGCTCAGTCAATGCACTCGCACCTCCCTGAGTTGTGAGTCGGAGAAGCTGGCGGAGCTCGGCGATGTCACGGGCCTGGGTTGCAAGCTGCTGCTCCAGAGGTGTCAGGTCGCTGGCACTGTCGTCGGCTGCATCAGCTCCTGGTGTGGACTGCATGTCGGTAGCAGCTGTGGTGTGTGCGGAGGCGCGCTCACGTTGCTCGAATGCCTTCTGCAGTCCTTGCGCAATCTTCGTCCAATTCTTTGGGAGCTTGCATTCCGTGTAACGGTGTGCTCCCCCGCAGTTGTAGCACTCCCACTGCCTTTCACGAGCCTGCTTTGCCTGCTGCTTGCCAACCTTGCTACCCCTCCTGTTGTTGTTTCCCTTCTTCCCTTGAACTGCCGCAGCGGAACCAGTAGCTGCTGCGAATGTTGTCGTCGGCAGTGACGACGGGAGGGAGGAAGAGGGGAAGTTGTGTGATGTCTGGACTGCTGTGACGGCTGCGGCTGACGCGCCATGACGGGCGTCATTTGCGGCTCCCACTCCTGCCACGTGTAGGAAATGCTTTGTGGCCCATGACAGAAGGAAGCCCCTGTCGGCCATCTCCTGAAGACTGCTCAAGCTGAAGTTGTCGAAGGTCTTGGCATACTCGCGCCCAACACCAATTCTAATGGTGTTGAACGCCATGAGTTGGCCCGGTCCATTTTTCCCCAGGGCCCTGTACAGCCGCATCGCTCGTCGCCAGTAGTCAGCTGGCGCCTCATGTCCACCCTGCCGAAGGGAGTTGAACTCTGACAGCCGCTGTGATGTCGTCGCCATGGTAGCGCCTTCAAAGAGGGTGGTCGCCAGTTTCCATGCCTCGAGCGGGTCAGCTCCAGCTCCGGTGCGAGGATCACCAAGGAAGGGTTCGAAGTCGAGGGTGTACTCCTCCGGGACAGCCTTCAAGAGACCGTAGGCGGCGCGGGCGGTGGTTGCTGCTTGCAAGGGGTCTGTAGTCTGGTACTGGATGGTGTAGTACGGGTACACCCCTTCACTGACTGCCCACATACGGAACCGCGGCTCCCACGTGGCGTAGCTGTCCTCCTGTCGGTAGGCGGGGGGTTCGGTCTCAAACCATTTGGGTGGCTTCGTCGTCGGCAAAGCCTCCGGGACAACCTGCGCTGGCGACGGAGACGGGGGACCTTCGTCCAACCCCAGACTCATGCGGAGCAGCTGGTCCTCTAGGGAGGCCAGGTCTGCGGTTGTCCTGGGCATGTTGCTAGGGCCTGCTTCACTGATTGGTACTCCCTTACGCCCTGAGCGGGTTCGACACCGCTTTTCCAACTGTGCGAGGCGTAGGCGTAACATGCCTTCCTCATCGCTTGCGTCTGAGTCCGACTCGGGCAGCTGGTCGGACGGTTCGGCATCGAATGCTCCTAGAGCCGCATCAACGTCAGCGGCGACGGCACTCTCGACAGTCATCTTGCCCTTGCGCACAGCGTTGCGGAGTAGCTGCTGCTGCTGCTCCTGCTGTTGCTGCTGCTGCTGCTACTGCTGCTGTTGTGGCTGGCCTGCATCCCGAAACAGCTTGAACAGATCAGCCAATTGTTTGGCCGTTTGTTCAGCCTGCTGAGCTTGCTGCTCACGCAACTCGCGCAGGCCACGTGCCAGCGAGTTTGGACTAGACGGGGATTCGTCCCGCGTCACGACTGGCGTGTCGCCAACCACGCCGGAGGCGGCAGCGCCAGCATTTGCAGTGGAGCTGGTGCTGCCGACTCCGGCAGATGCGTCCTTAGGCATGTGGACTGGTGGAGTGCCGCAAGTGGGGTTTTGAANGCGGTGGCACCACTGTTGGGTGACTGACGCTGCCGGAAGAGTTCGGCAGTGTTTTACTCTGCCCCACTGGGCATGAGACCACTGTCAAGGCCTTTTTCAGCCTGGAAACCACCAATGTGCCCCTCTACGCTGCCGAGAAAATTTCGGCAGCGTTTCCCCCGCCCCAGTGGGCGTGGAAAATCTGGGAGAGGCCTATTTCAGCCTGGAAATCGTCGCTAGACCCCTCCCACGCTGCCGAAAAAATTTCGGCAGCGTTTCCCCTGCCCCAGTGGGCGTGGGAAATCTGGGAGGGGCTGTTTGGGACCACCGTTGTACCTGAACCACCCCCACCCAGCCCAGGAGTAGAGGGGAACCCAGCCAGCAGGGGGAAGGGAAGACCAAGGGGCGGAGCGGACAGCAGAGAACCGTTGCTGCTGCCCTACGCCGNCTGGAAATCGTCGCTGGACCCCTCCCACGCTGCCGAAAAAATTTCGGCAGCGTTTCCCCTGCCCCAGTGGGCGTGGGAAATCTGGGAGGGGCTGTTTGGGACCACCGTTGTACCTGAACCACCCCCACCCAACCCAGGAGTAGAGGGGAACCCAGCCAGCAGGGGGAAGGGAAGACCAAGGGGCGGAGCGGACAGCAGAGAACCGTTGCTGCTGCCCTACGCCGTGGCTGCAGCTGCTGGTCCAAGCAGCTGCCGCCGGTCCTGCGGCTGCGCAGCTGCCACGACGGGTGTGTAATGGCGGCTGTGCGGTGGTAACTGCGGCTGTAGCCCAATGCAGCAGCTACCGGCTGCGGCTGCCACTCGCTGCTGCACGCCGTAGCTGCTGCGGCTGCTGCTCCGTGCAGCTGCCGTGTGTGCTGCGATCGCGCAGCCGTCACTGCGGCTGCTGCTCGCTGCTGCTGCCGCAGTTGCTGGCGGCCACGACCGCCCCGCTGTTGTGCTGTTTTGCTAGTGCAGCAGCTGCTCCGCGCAGCCGCCTCTGCGACTGCTGCTTCTGCTCAGCTGCCGCTGCCGCTGCTGCTCCGCGCAGCTGCTGGTCGGGTCAGCCGTTGCTGCGGCTGCTGGTCAGCAGATCCTCCCAGGATCGTGCTGTGCTTCTCTTGCACAACGCGACAAGCTTTGGCTCGTTCTGCTCTGATACCAAAACAGTATTGCTTTGCTTCCCTTCCCTCACGTGCCCACGTTCACCTCAGCACTGCGGCCTGAATGGCACCAACGGCAGTCAGAATGGTAGTGTGTGTGCAAAGTGAGAGTGTGAAGTGCGAGAGAGTGAGTGTGGGTGGCGGGTGGAGCTCGCTATCCGAGCCCACCCGTCGGCCGGTGACGTGGAGCTCACCGGTGCCCATTCGAAGTGCAAGGGGTAAACCCCCCTCGAGCTCCACAAATCCACACGAGCCCAAACCTGAAGTTTCGATCTAAACTATGCTAGTCCAAACTACCACCGTTTCACAAGCAGGACAAAACTATGTCACAAATCCATCGAGGTTCAAGCATGCATCGGTAACAAAGTCAACAGTGTTTGACTAAGGTATGTGTGCTCCAGAAGAGAAGGCCAGCACCCGTGACGGCTGCTGGAGTGCAACCTGTGGCTGCTCGGCGGACTCGTGTCTGCTCCCCCAGGCTTCCGGAATCTCTGCCTCATGAGGAGTCTGCATGGCAAAGGACGTGAGCCGAGAGGTCACATTACGTACATAACATCAAGAAGCTGGAGTGTGCAAGGGGAGGGAGAGGAGGGGAGAGGAGGGTGAAGGAGGGCAAGGATGTACGAAGTGAGACAGGAGGGGGGAAGGGGAGAGGGAGACGGCGAGAAGTGAAAAAGAAAAGAAAGGGAAAGAAAGAAAGTAAGGTAGAAGGCAAATGAGGGATAGGGGAAAAGGAGAGAAGGGAAGGCAGAGAGGGGGAGAGGAAGACAGAGAGGAAGACAGGGACAGCAGAGAGAGAGAACAAAAAAGATAGAGGGGAGAGGGTGGGAAGAAAGCGAGGGAGAGAGGGAGAGAGAAGGGAAAAGGGAGGGAGGCAGAGAGAGGAAGACAGGGTTGGAGGAAGAGATATGGAGGGAGAAAGAGAGGAGAGAGAGAGAGAGGGAGAGGGAAGGAAGAGAGGGGAGCGTAGGGAGACTGAAGAAAGCAGTGAGAGGAGAGGCAGGGGAGGGACAGAGGGAGAGGGAAGGGAGAGTAGGGAGAGCAGAGGGGGCGGGGAGCTGGAGAGAGAGAGGGAGAGGAGGGAGGGATGGCAGGAGAGGGCAGAGAGAGGGGAGAGGAGAAAGGGAGAGAGGGGAGAGACGAGATGGGAGACAGGGAGGAAAGGGAGAGCGCAGAGAGCAGAGAGAGCAGAGTACAGGGACAAGAGAGAGCTACCAGTGAAGAGGGAGCAGGGGGAGGGGAAGGAGAAAAATGGAAAGAGAGAGAG
>SZWC01015962.1:49631-60797 GCA_023375785.1 Penium margaritaceum | reverse complement strand
AATACCCTTGCATAAACCGTCGAAAGTAGTTTGCAAGGCCGAGGAAAGACCGAATCTGGCCGACATTTTCGGGGCGTGGCCAGTCCACAACGGCTTGGACTTTTCGTGGGTCGACACGGATGCCGTCCTTGCCGACGATGTGTCCAAGGTACTCGAGCTCATCTTGTGCAAACTTGCACTTGCTCACTTTTGCATAAAACTTCTGTTCCCGAAGGATTGCGAGAACTTCACGCAGATGTTCTATGTGCTCTTCCATTGATTTGGAGAAAACCAAGATATCATCCAAGTAAACCAATACAAACTGTTCGAGTTCCTTGGCGAACGTTTGGTTCATTTCTCCTTGGAAGGTTGTCGGGGCATTTGTAAGCCCGAAGCATAACACTCGGAACTGATAGTGTCCCATGTGCGTTCGAAATGCGGTTTTGGGCACATCATCTTCCGTGATGCGGATTTGATGGTACCCTTGAGACAAATCCAAGGACGAAAATACTTTTGCGCCTTGCAGTTGGTCAAAAAGGTCCTCAATTCACGGTGAGGGGAATCGATTTTTCACCGTCAGCTTGTTCAACGCCCGGTAATCTACGCACATGCGTAAACCACCATCCTTTTTGTTCACAAAAAGGATCGGCGCACCATACAGCGAGCTACTTGGCTCGATCCATCCTTTTGCAAGGTACTCTTTGATTTGGCGTTCGGCCTCTTGCCTTTCTGTTGGACTAAGGCGATACATGGGTCTGAACGGAGGAGTCGCCTCCGGTTGCAGCGGAATCGTGTGGCCCATGTGTCTTTCTGGTGGAAGCCCATCCGGTGGGTCTTGGAATACATCCGAGAACTCCGCCAATAGAGATCTGATCTCTTGTGGCGTGTCTTCCGTCACGTCGTCCTCCACTTTGTGCAGCTGAGCCAAGAAGTATCGACAACCTTGTCAAATACGTCTCTTGACCTGCATTGCAGACAAGTTGGCATGGACTTTGAGTCGGGTCGGTGATGATTCCGTACTCGGAATCAACGTAAAGCGGCGTTGTCCTTTCCGGATGATCAAACGCTTTGATTCAAAGCACATTAGAGCCTTGTTTTCACGAAGCCAGGGATCGCCTAGCACCACGTCGAACGGGTCAAGAAGGTTGAGTACCTTCAACGTGACACTCTGTGTGTACCCTTGAATACAAATTTTTGCTTTACAAGTACCGATCACGGGTACCGTACGGTTGTCACCGACAACAACTGCACCATTCGATGGCTCGTACTTCAGGCAAACCTGTCGGGTAAAGCCAAGGCTAACAAAAGAGTCGTCCCCTCCAGTGTCAGCCAATACGTTCACGGGAGCACGAGCTAGGTGTCCTTTGAACTGCATCGTCATGTTGCCTCCACTCTTCCGAGTGCACAGACTCGACGGCGGTAACCCGAGTTTGTGATAAACACGGAATCTGTACGACGGGCGTCGCAACTCCCATGACTCACCCACTCGAGTCCACATCTTGTGGGCACGTGTGAATTCGGCCAGCACCTTCCAGTCTTTAAACTTCACTGGGTCGAAATCTTCGACTAAAGGTACTGCGAATGTGATTGAACTCATCGCTTTGAGGGCGTTTGTTTCAATCACCGTGTTACACAACTCTTGCACACTGGTTGGTGTCGCCACCACTAAGCAGGTTCGGTCATGCATCTCGTCTGGTGATGTAAGATTTAGTAGGCAATGTCGATCAGCAAGTGCAGAATGAGATTTAAGGAGAGGGGAGAAAACAACAGAGAAATTTGAACTCGTCAAAAAGTCAAACTGTTTAACATCCTCGTCTGAAAACATGAACTCACACTCGTGATCCACTTTTACCCCTCAGTGGTCCCCACTGACGTCACTCAGGGGTGGGGAAAACCCGCCCCACGGCCCTGTCCGTTACCACGGCCGGGCCCATTGCCGCGACCGCGACCCTGTCCATGGCCTTGTCCGTGGCCTCACGTTGCACCATCCCCACGAGGTGCTGCTGCTGCAGCTAGCGCCGCGGCCTCTTGTCCACCACAAGCAGCCTCAGGGCACTGAGCCCTAAAGTGGCCCGGCTGCATGCAGTTGTGGCAGAGCCCTTCGCGGAAGGCTGCGTTCTGACGCTCACGCGCCGCCTGCAGCTCGTCATTCTCGCGGCTGCGCTTGTTGTTGGGACCCTTGTATGCACCAGCCTTCTTGGCCGGAGGGTTTGTAGGCTACTTGCCCTTGGCCCCACCCCGCTGTCCCGCTGACCCACCAGCCCCTGCAGCGTCCACGCGCATGTTGCGCCCCTGATGTGCACGCACGTTCGGCCGTGCATCAGAGTAGTGTTTCGGGTTCGCCGAATACACTTCGCTCATGTAGTTGCGCAACGCCCTCCAGCTTGTCCAAGCTTGGCCAGTGGCTGTCGTGGTGGTCTTGTCCTTCAGCTTCTCGCTGGCGAGACCATCACGCAAGTACTCCAGCAGCATGCACTCTGGGTACTTGAACGTCTGAGTCCCATCACCCTCGGTGAAGCTTTCGGCTTCCTCTACGAGTGCGGTGAACTCGCTCAAGTAGGATTCGAGCAAGCTGCCCAGCTACCTAAAGTCCTTGATCTTCTGGAAGGCGTGTTGCGCCTCCTCACGTTGCGTACACTTCTTGCACATGATCGCGCAGAAAGCCTCCCACGGCATGGGCTGCCACTCGAGGTGCGGCTGCTGCTCAGTCCACTCCTTGACCACGTACTTGAAGAGTTTGTCTTCAAGCCGCGTTGTGGCAAGGTCGCCCCACTGACTGAGTGGAGCCTTGTGGACGCGTAGGACGTGCTCCATGCGGTTCAGCCAGTCGGTCAGCTTCACGGCCTTCCGGAAGATCTCCACATTGTGGAGGAAGGACGTGTTCATGACCGACCCCGAAGTCGTCGAGGTAGGCAAGTCGTCGCTGCTGCCGGCAGTGGCCTCTGCAGCTGCGGCGCGCTGCACTTGCTGCTGCATCCGCACCTGGGTCACGCTCTGCAACGCCTTGTCGAGGTCGTTGCATCGGCGGCTTGCCTCATGGGTGGCGAGGCGCTGCAGCTGGCGATCACGGTCAAGGTCCGTGATGCTCTGCCCGACGTGGGCCAGCAGGTTGGCGAACGCGAACTTGAGCTCTGATGTCGTTAGAGCATCATCGATGGCCTCCAGGGCCTCGCGTTGTCCGTGCACCCTTACCCACTGCAAGAGGGTACGGTTCGCGTACACGCCTCCAAGGAGCCCCACCTTTCGGAGGAGACTGTCGTCGGCAATGACGCTCGAGTGGGCGCTGCCTTGCCCCATTGCAGCCGCATCGTAGGAAGGAGGGTCCGCCTCTATTCCTCCGAGTGGTGCCATATCTTCACCACCGGTGGTGATCTTGAGTCGGCCTGCGGCCTTGGCAGCAAACTCCGCGAGCCTACGACGGTCATCGCGAATTGCCTTTGCGGCAACGTCGTCTGGCTCGTTCTCGCGGGAACTTCCCGTGTGGCTGCTTTCAACGCCCTTGCTGCTTTCGGCAGTATTGCTGCCGTCGATAGCTTCAGGCGATGCGATGAGCGTCTTGCCCTTCACGAGCAATCGGCTCGAGTTTGTCGCACGACGATGGCGATGGTTGCGATCCTCGTCGCCTTCGCCATCGTCGACGTCATTCTCTTTGATGGGGTCCTCCTCCGGAAGATCCTCCTCCATCGCGTCGTCCGTCGCATGGGGGTCGCCCATGTGCACGTCGACGTGCTCGTCGAGCACCTTTGCGGCCTCTGCACGCTTCTCGGTGTCGCCGAGGTTGGCGTCGGTTGCCTTAGGCGGTAGGGTTGCCCTTGGCGGCACGGTTGCCTTTGGGTTGGCAACTGTGCTCGCGGCGGCGGCTCCCAACACTTGGAGTCCGCCGAGAGCTCGTGGTGACGCCGTCACCACCTTGCCCTTGTTGGTCTTAGACGGTCCGGCACTTGCCATCCCGTCGCTCGTGCAACTAGCACGCGAAAGTTGTTGTGAGGATCACCCCACAATGAGGAGGAATCGCCTCCTTAGACGTTGCTCTCACGATCGGTGAGGCAATTTCAATTAAAATATCTATTTTCCTAGGCCGCCACGTCGGCACAAGGTCGTGGATTTAGAAGCTAGTCCTCCTAGGCCGTGACTCACGGCACTAAGTAGCAACTAGGATCTAGGAAAACAGAAAATCAAAAAACAAGGAAGAAACAAGACTTGTGAGTACCGCTCACAAAACTAAGACAAAGAATAAGAAGATAAGTACAAGGTCTAGAACAAAACACTACTTGTCTTCTTGTCTTGTTGTCTTCTTGTCTTCCTTGGCCTCCTCTTGAGTCTTCTTTGCGCGTCTTGCGCCCCTTGGCGGCGTCCTCCTTGAGCCGGCGGCGTTGGGGGAGCCGCCAAAAGTCNTCTCCAGCTCCTGCTCTGAAGTCGTCGTCGGAGTTCGCAGAATGGCGTTCTCAGTCCGCGTCAGGGGTTTACCCCCTTCGCAAGACTGAGGGGCAATCGTCATCAACAACCCAGAGCAGGGAGACTCGAATATTTCGAGTCTCCGGAGGCCCATTTCCGTTTTTAACCAAACCCCTGGTTTTGGGACCCAAACCGGGGGTTTTTACCTCGAACTCGTGTGTTCGCACGAGTTATTTTGTTCGTTTTATGTCGAAGTTCTTCGTAAACGGACTTCGATTCATGTTTTGTCGTTCTAGCGCGAAATCGTCGCGTGCGAGGCACGCCGGCAATTTCGCGCCAGCTATTTCGACCTCCCCATCGCTCCCCCTATCCCTCGTCCTCTCTTGCTCGTTTGCAAGGAGGGCGAGGGGGGACGAGGGCACGAGGCCTCGAGGCCTCGCCTTGAGGCCCTCGTGGCCTCCAAGCCGCCGATCCGGCTGAGGCCGCGATCGGCGGCTGGCGGCTGGCCGGCCGGTGGCCGGCCGGTCGCTTGGCCGGCCGCCGGCCGTCCAGCCGGCCGGCAGCGAGCTGGCCGACGGCCAGCGAACTGCTGGCCGCCGGCCAGCCCTCGCTGACGCGAGGGGTGGTGCGCAACCACCCCTCGCATCAGCGAGGAGGGAGGGCCGAACCGGCCCTCCCGCTACACCCGGTGATTGCGGTAATAGTCGTCGATTCAGTGATCGACGTCTCGGAGGTTGTCGTAGGGTTCCCAGCTGTTGTGCACAACATCGTAGCCGTGCCACTTGACAAGATATCATGCCGTTTTGCCTTGTTGTCGATGGCCAAGGATGTCTTCGATGACATACTCGATGTCCTCGTCCACTTGAACGAGATGAGGGGGAGGGGCATCCCTGCCGTGGAAGTTCTCTCTCGGAATTGTATAGTGCTAGAGTCTACTGACAAGGAATACCGAATGAACTTGCAGAGTATCCGGGAGTTTGTGTCGCACCACTTGGGGGATTGCATGAACTTGATCTCAAACAGTCCCAACCACAGGGGTTTAAGCTTCGAACAGCCGGCTCCGCTGCATTTTATGTTGGTTAAGCAGGGAAGGACTTTGTCCCTAGCGCCAAACACGTCGTTGATGCGATGTCGGTCAGTTGCTCGTTTCATTGCAGCTTGTATTTTCATGAGGATTTTTCATGTTTCCTCCCACATGGTGGAGAAGTCTCGGCATTGAACGTCGACCGCAGGAATGTTGCTTCGACTGTTAAGTCCTGCTGGTGTGGCAAAAATTTTTCCATACACCACTTCAAACAGAGTTTAATCCGTTGCAGTGGAGACTCCTTGTAGCGGATTCGACGATATCCTTGGCCGACTAGGCCAAATCGCGGTGCTTGAGGGTTTTCGACCCTCAAGCCATCTCACCCACAATCCCAGGTGACCCCTGATGGTTTGTGTGGCTTCCACCCATCATGAGAGACAAGAATGGTGATAAACCGTATACCCCGCACTGGTGGTGTGGAGCGGCGGCGGTACTGGAGATCGTGACGACTTGACGAGATTCCGAATCATCTGAGGACTTATCCAGCAACTATAGCATGACAGATCCCTGATGCAAATCCAAGAGGCACTGGCGCATCGTCGGGTGGTGGACCACCCACTCGGAGCTGACCGACGACTGTTGTAACGTTCTGGATGTTGTCTCGGACCTTCTACAATTTGTCCGTAGCCTGTAGGATTTTATTAATGGACTGGCCGTGGGCCCGAATTGCATGTTTTGCATTGTGTGTCCACCATTCGATGCAGGATACATGCATGTGACCATTCATAGTGTCTTTCTTGAGATCCTGCAAGTTTAGATTCAGACGGCGTAGCGTTCTGACTTGCCTGCGAAGAGTTACGGCCAAAACAGTGTTTTGGGCCGGTTGTAGAACAGACCTTGCACTGCTACGTGCGACAACCAACGTGCACTACGGCAGGTATTTATGCAGTGGACCTGTCATTTGTTAATTCTCTCTGCGATTATATGCATGTTTGAGCTTATTGACACTCTGTACGTGTCCCTACCCAGACCCTTGCAGTTTTGCCCCTCACTTGTGACCATTGTCACACGCTGAACTAGCGCTGACGCCTAGTGTCGCGGCAATCGATTAGGAAGGTTCTTGGAAGCCTCTTAACCCTGCTCGAGCCACGTGGCTCCTTCGACCGGTTGGCGTGGCACTGCCACGCTACACTGCTGAAATACATGTGATTTTGGTGCTCAAGATTTGTTGTGCCCAATCCGTCCTATGAGGTTTTCATGGTGTTCGAAGAAGTTGTTTCAGCGTCTGGTTTGTTTGCACGGTTTGGCCGTCGGTCTGAGGATGAAACGCTGTTGAAAGTTGAAATTTGCTGCCGTAGGGAGACATCAGTTCGTGCCATGAACGGTTGGTGAATCGACCGTCAGTGTCGCTTTTAAGGGTTCTCGGTGCGCCGTGCACCCGCACAATGTTGTTTAGAAACAACCATGCTGTTTCTTTGGCGGTAACGGTAGTTGTCGTTGGGATGAAGTGGGACATATTGGAAAACTTGTCGACGACCACGAGGATTGTGTCATATCCCTCGGGTGTGACCGGTAATCATGTGACAAAGTCCATGGAGATATCTGTCCACGATTCTGTCAGAATAAGGAGCTATTACAGAAGTCTGGGTGGCCTTGTGTGACGAGATATTTGTTGCTGACATATGTTGCAGGTTTTACTAAAGTTGGCCACGCCAGTTTGCATCTTGTTCTTCCAGTACATTTTTGCCATGTTTTTCAGGGTCTTGTCCTCTCCAAAGTGATCACCTGGTCTGGTGTCGTGACATTCTTCGAGCAGCATACAACGAAGTTCGTCGTTTGGGGGAATGACCACCTAGCGAGTGAATTTTGCCTTGTCATATCCGCCGTGTTGGTCATAGCCTGGTTTGAACAACCGCTCTAGATACGGGTCTCGCTGCACCTGTAGCGTTGCCACCTCAGCCATTGAAAATGATTGGCGGCTGAGTGTGTCCACCGGGTTGATTTTGCCCGGCCAGTGCTTGATGTTGTAGTCAAACCCAGATTCATGGAATTCCATCCATCGGGTTTGACGTCAAGTGAGGTTCGGCTGTGTCTTCAGATGTCTCAACACATGGTCGTCGGTGCGCACGATGCATCAGCGACATTCCAGGTAACACTGCCATGTCTTAAATGCATGTCCGAATGCCAACATTTCTTTCTCGTGTACAGCATGGTTGAGTTCCGGTCCTCGTAGCTTTTGAGACATGTATGCAATCGGTTGCTCACCATTGCCATGGTCTTGCAAGAGAAATGCACCGAAAGCTCAGTCTGACACGTCTGTAGCCATGACGTAGTTGATTGTTGGATCGACCAATCATAGGGTTGGCACCGAGGTTAGAGCATTCCACAAAGTGGTAAACGCTTCTTGTTCGCTGTCTCCCCACCACCACTCATTTTCCTTTTAGTGAGGTTTGAGAGAGGCACTGAAATCCGAGTGTAATCTCGTACGAAGTGCCTGTAGAAATTGCAGAAGCCGAGGAAGACATGAACGTCTCAAATGCTAGTCGGCGTCGGCCAATCGGCGACTTCTGCCACTTTTTTGGGATCCATGATGATCCGCCCACCATTGATGACGTGACCAAAAACTCGATCAAACGGCGACCGAAGTCGCACTTTGAGAGTTTTTGAAAAAGTATCCCTCTTTGTAAAGCTTTGAGAACTTTTCAAAGATGTCCATCTTGCTCCTCCGGGGTGAGTCTGTACACAAAAATGTCGTCAAGGTACACCACAACAAAATAATCGATGTATGAGTAAAAGATGTTGGTCATTGCCACCATGAACTTTGCTGGAGCATTCGCAAGTCCGAAAGGCATTGCTGTGAACTCAAAATGCCTATAGCGGGTTCGCAACGCCATCTTCTCTATGCCGGCGTCTACCACGCGTATCTGGTGATAGTCGCTACGCAAGTCGATTTTGTTGAAAATCTGAGCCCTTCGGAGTTGGTAAAAAAAATGTCAACTGGGGGAATACGATAGCAATTCTTCATGGTAGCATCGTTCAACAACCTACAGTCCACGCACGTCCGCATTTCGCCAGTTTTCTTTTTGACGGACAGTACTGGTGCGGCGTACGGTGTCGTGGATGGACGGACGAACCCCTGACCGAGCATCTTGTCGAGTTGCTTTTCTCAGCTTGGTCACCTTGTGATTGCTCATCCGATAGGCTCCTTGAACTGTAGGTCTACTGTCTGGCTTCAGTTCGATGCGATGGTCGAAGTCTCGTTGAGGAGGTAGGGTTTATGGGAGTTCGTCGGGGAAGACGTTCGCAAAATCTTGGATTACTGGTGCGAACTCTTCAAGGACCATCGCGAACGTTGTGGATGCTAATGAGGTTGATGAGGCTGATGATGAGTCAGCTGCTGCCACTTCCACTTCTTCCATTGGCTCGAGATGTATGAGCCACGCATGAGCTCCTCGTTGGATACAATGCTTGGCCATGTTGAGCGGTATTGGCTAAACAGGTTGTCGCTTCTCGGCTACTACGGATTCTTCTGGTGCTTCCACTTCTCTTGCTTTTGCTGTCGGCTTCCGTCCCACGCGTGGAAGTTGTCGTTTGGCACCGTCAATTTCCACGTAGACATCGTTGCTGTTCTATTTGACTTGCAAATTGTGTCGGGAAAGGAAATTCGTCCGAGGATGATTTTGTGATCACTGATTTGACAGGACCTTCAGACCATTACATCCTGTATATCTTCCGCTTGTAGTCGTAGTGGTTCCGAGAGTCTCCGTATTTGTAATCTTCTATTGATGTTTTTTTCCTTCAAACACCCCTGGTTTGGTCTAAAAACACATCTTGTGAACCATGTCGTTGCTTACAAGGCTATGTGAAGCTCCACCATCCAATAGTGCCGGTACCATTGTGCGACTCCTGCATCCTTAATGCTGAAGTTTTAGCCGTTGCGTCGGTTGGTCATCCTCGTACCCCTTGTTAAACTTTACGATCTCAAAAACCCTCTGCAGTGATGTAGGCCGTTCAGATGGGCAATCGTTTGGCGCAGATCCCTCCGTGGGGACTAGAGTTGCGCCTTTAACTTGTGCCTTTACCGTTTCCCAGATCATTTTTCTGTAACTTCCCTCCCATTTGGCCTCCTGTTTTCTTCGACAGTTGTGAGCAATGTGCCTGACGTTTCCACAATTGTAGCAGGTGCGTGTATCTCTTTGGTTGGTAGCGTCCACTTCCATCTGAGTCAAGGAGTCCGCTAACTGGTTTTTCCTATTTTCACGGTACTATGGTTGGGAGGTCACCAGCCGTAGGATTCCTGGATCCGAAAATTGAAGTCAACGATGTCGATCCCTTTTGCTGCTGCGTTCATTCACGGCAAGTTGTTTTGGATGCCAAAAATGGCAATAATTTACCAGATATCTTGCTTGAGGCCGTTGTTGTAGTGAAAACAGAGCTTGTCGAGGGCGATGTCTGCTTTGGTGATGATGTCTTGGAATCTCTGTGTGCATTCTACCACGCTGGACTACTGATGGGAATGTTGGAGCTTGTACTATGAATTTGACTATTTGTTCAGCCATCTAAATAGTACAAGCGTCGCACGCGAGAATTTATTCCAGTCGGTTGGTGGCGTAAGCGCATCTTGCCACTGTGAATTGATGTGCTCTAGGGGTAGAATACCTTTGTTTGGCGATAGAAGACAGGCACCGTTGGCCGATGATGATGCTCCGCCTGTCTCCTATTGGTGTTGGATGGTCTTTACATCAGACCACCAACTTAGCACCGTGCCATGCAAAAGCGTAGCCTCAAGGTCAAGTTTCTTTTGATTGTCGTTGACCCCAACATATGTGAAATACAACTCCAAACTTGTCAGCCACATCCGGACCGTCGGTCCTTTTGAACTTGCAAGATTGAACGATTCTGGTGGAGCCAAACAAATTTTGGATTCGCTGGAGAGTTGAGAATTTCTCTCCACGAGCACCACCTCTCGTGTGCTTGTGTTGCGAAGAGCCTCCATTGCGACGTTGAGGTGTCGGAGCAGATGGTTGTTGATCCCCTCGAGCACGGATATTCAGTTTGCCAGTTCCTCCTTGATCCATGCTTGTTGTCCTTTACCACATGTCCTTCCTCTTGCCGTCATTGAGGCTGTCGGTAGGGACGGCTGGTTTGCCACCGTTAAGTCCGCGATCGAATTGGTCGTCAAATCCGTGGGGGTTGATTTAGCTGCTGCATAGCCTGTCACGCCACGATTTGTTGCTGCTTTAGGGTTCGCGTGCATAGCCACGTTCTGCTCCTCCATCGCCAAAGTCATTGCAGAAAACCCGCTGCTAGTCGTCGGTTACGCTCGCTCGCCTTACATTGTAGCTGCATAGTTTGCAAAGTCTTGACGTGCGAGATGTGCCGACTGCTTGTGTGAGGTAGTCCCTTCAGATGAGTAGAGTAGTCGGATGCCTCTCTAGCACCACTGCGCTCTGACACCAAGTGTTCTGCTGAACAGGGCGTAGATGGTGAACATGTAGAAGTTGCGAGACAGAATACAGTTTAGAATTGGGACACTTGAGCAATTCATAACTAGCGGTAAGTGTACGTCAATAACAAGTGTCAAAATGATCAAACATATGTATACAAGTGCCGAGTTACGAATGACACGTAGTCGGGGTCATTAGTTCAATTGTCGAGCGACGCGTGTGGAGCCGCGTCGTGAGTGGTCGGATTTGAGAAGGTCCACCGAGAAATTGGGGATCTTTGAGAATCGACGCTGAAGATGCGAGATGCATCTTTACAAATCC
>SZWC01015962.1:7787-20878 GCA_023375785.1 Penium margaritaceum | reverse complement strand
GGAAGGCGGGGCCACACGGCCGTAGAGGCCGACAGGCCGCTTAAGGGGCAGATGGCCCCGGGCTCAGAGATCCGGCCAAGAAAGGGACAACGTGGGGGAGGGGTCGGTCAGGGGCCACACGAATCAGAGGGGGTAGAGGCCGAGAGTTGAGAGTCCAGAGTTTGGGGGGGGGGGGTAGAGCTTATAACTACTAGAAAAGGCTAGAAGGCAGCCTAGAGCAGAGAGCCAACGGCCTAGAGCCCGGACACTACAGCCACAGCTACAGCTACTGCTAGAGTCGGGAGCCCGGAGCACAGGGACACGGGGCATGGGCCGGGGGACGGAGAACCGGAGGCCGAAGGCCGAGCCAAGAGCGGAGCCAAGGGGCCGATGGCCGAGCGTAGGGCAGGGGATGGGCCGAGCCAGAGAGAGGGGGGGTAGACAAACCTGCAAGACAAACAAAAGAAGTAGGGGTCAGGCAAAGGAAAGAGGCACAAATGAGAGGGGAAAAAAAGGGAGGAGCAGCGACAAAGCAAGGCAAGGACGGGAAACGGCAGGAGAAAGAAGAACAGGACAGAGCGGAGGTGGGCGTTGGAGGGGGATGGAACGATAGGGAATCCCCAAGAGGGACAGACCTGGCGGGCACGTGCCGACACAGGCACGACAACAGCGACCGCCACGGAGGAGGGCGCTAAGGCCGCAGGACCTCAACGGCGGGGATGGTGAGAACGCCAGTGACGGCAAGAGCGGAGGAACCGCTCCAACGGAGATGATGATGGGGCCGGACAGCCAATGCGAGAGCGACGACGGCGGAAGTGGAAGCGTCGACAGCCAATGGCGGTGAAAGGTGAAGCGGCAACAGCCGATGGTGGCGGAAACGGAAGCAGCAGAAGCAAAAACCACAAGCCCGTTTAGGGGCTTGATGCCATGTTGAATATGGCCGGAGCAAGGGGGGAGGCCATAGGGTGAGGGGATGGAGGAGAGAGGTGGGGAGAGGTGGAGGGTGGGGCCGAGAGTTAGCCGCAGTTCCAACTTCTGGTCTCGGCTGTGAGGGGGAGGTGGCTCTCAAGAGTTGTGAGGGGGTTGCTCTCGAGAGCTGTGAGGGGGGAATCGAGGCAGGGGACGTAGGCGCGAGAGTGGATCNTGGAAGCGTCGACGGCCAACGGCGGCGAAAGCTGAAGCGGCGACGGCCGATGGTGGCGAAAACGGAAGCGGCAGAAGCAAAAACCACAAGCCCGTTTAGGGGCTTGATGCCATGTTGAATATGGCCGGAGCAAGGGGGGAGGCCATAGGGTGAGGGGATGGAGGAGAGAGGTGGGGAGAGGTGGAGGGTGGGGCCGAGAGTTAGCCGCAGTTCCAACTTCTGGTCTCGGCTGTGAGGGGGAGGTGGCTCTCAAGAGTTGTGAGGGGGTTGCTCTCGAGAGCTGTGAGGGGGGAATCGAGGCAGGGGACGTAGGCGCGAGAGTGGATCGAGGTGAGAGAGTTGAATGTTGCTTTGAAAGAAATGAGCAGAACGAGCGAGCCACGCGGACCCCTCTTAGATCGTGTGGCTCGCTCGAGTGGTTTGCCACCCAGTGTGGCGAGCCTCACATCGAGCAGCAGAACTCGCTAGAGCAATCAACAAGCACAACCTCAGAAAACGTGCAAGCGACCCATCCTATGTCGTGTGAGGATTGAGTATGTAGAGTAGGCTAGAACGCACCAGAGAAGGCTAGGACTAGTCTAGGTACGCTAAGAATGTTTGTTGCTTTAACAGAACAGGAGGCGGAGGTGCAATGTCTCTATTGGGGGGTTTCTTGCTATGGTGCCGATATTGCTTGAACTTGCTAACGGGCAAGACAGGATGCATCACCATGTTATCAAGCAGGTTAAGGCAAGCAACAATACGGGTTTGCATTTCCTTGATCGCAAACAGTCCCAACCATCGTGGTTTGGGCTTCACAAAGTCATGTCCTTGAAGTTTGATGTTCGCCAAGCTGAGGAGAATTCAGTCACTAGCGCTAAACACATTATTGTTGCAAAGTCAGTCTGCTCCTTGCTTCATTGCCGCTTGTGTATTTGCAAGGGCCTTTCTTTCCTCTCAAACACTAGAGAAATCCCGTCGGTGGATGTCAACTATGACAATGCTTCTTTGGCTCTGGAATCATGTTAGTATGGTAAAGCATTTTTCATAAATCACTACAAACAAAACTTTATCCATTGTGGCGGACGTTGCAAAGTTACCCTACAGAACTTGATATTCGATTGCATATGATTTTCTACCCTTTTTCATTTAACATTTTTTTTCATAAAATTTCTGAAGTATAACCTAATTAATTCCTTCCATGACTAAACATTGACTTTTGGATGAAAACCGTGATCAACAGAAGATGTATTTGGTAGCCGTTCGTAAACGTTGTACGAAAAGGCAAAAAATGACAAGTCATGCGCGCATTCACACAAACATGACATTTCGCTTGACGCATTTCATCCTATCGCATCAGATTTTTAACTTCCATGACAACGTGAAAAGGGTCGTTAACTGGATGTGCCAGACTGACACGTCCAGTCAGCGGCTAGTCAACGACCGTGACCCCTGCAAAGAGTTATAGCCGCCCGTCAAACTACCCCAGCTGGAGTCAAACATCTTCGTTTTCAAGTTTAAAGTTGTGACTTTCTGTTGAATGAATTTCAAGGTACAATCCAAACAATTCTTTTGCCAATAACTGAAAAAAAATCAAGTTGCCCTAAATTGTAATTGTGAAGTAATCAAGTTGAGTAGGGTATATGTCAGCATGGCAGCCAGCAGTTTTGCCGCACAATCTGTGTCATGTGGTTTGCATGATTTGTGGAAAACCTGTTCAAGATCTGGTTGGTGCACTTGGTTTTCCCGTCACATGGAGAACAGAACGCCGTTGTTTTTTTAATTCAATTTTCATAAGGCATCATTAATTTGTGCCAAAAAATCTAGTGAAGCGACTGTCTCTGTTGCTGGTGATGGTACGTGGCACGTCATGTAGTCGTGAGATCTAATTTAGAAACAAGCGTGTTGTTCCCTCTGTGGTGACGGTGGTCATTGCCGGGATAAAGTGCAAAGCTTTTTAAGGGCAAACGACCATACACCCCTCACCATGGAGAATAAGCCTGATTCCCCCCTACTTCAAAATACCGTAGTGAACTTTGATTTTGTTAGTCTCATGAATCTTCATGTTGTGAGGTTGATTCGTCACCTGGGTGCATTGTTAATGCGTATTTTGTGATAATGAAATAGTGTTTGGTAGCACTTGTGATTTTGTTTTCTGCCATCACAAAACAGCACCACGTGACGTGTTCAAATCCCAGTGTGTGCACATCGAGAGAGCCGTTTTGTCGGCTCATCGCTACGTGCGCTGCAGGACCGTTGAAGTGGAGATTTTGTGTGTAGTCCGGCGGCGCCTGGTGCGGCGTCGCCACTCAACCGGCATCGCCGTTGCGATGGCGATGCCGGTTGAGTGGCTTTTAAGCGAGTTCACGGAGCCATGTCCTGCAACCAGCCATGTCGCGCCTAACCAGCTTCTTCAACAAGGTGACACGGGAGGAGCATCGAGAGAATGTTGCAAAAGCGCTGGCTGCTCCAAAGCCACTGCCTGCCCCCCATCCCCCTCAAGATCCCGGACGCCCCATGAAGCACCACTTCATCCTCCCTCCCTCTATCTCTCCTTCACCCAAGGATGTTCCAGTCAACATCTCCCAGCCACCAGAGCAAAGCATTGATGAGGCTCTCTCGCAGCGCAAAGTGCGACGTGTGGTCCTCTCGGATAACGAGGACGACGTTGCATCCGCAATCAACAACGATGTCGTGGACGACTCCGATGACATCAGTGGCGATGTCAATGAGCATGCAGGGGCTGTCATCGTCCCGAAGGAAGCTGCCCGTGATGCTGAGCTTGAACGTGCGGACCTCGCGACGTTCAATTCGCTCATGGAGTAACTCAAAGACGATGCCGTTGTCGATGCAGCTGCTGCCCTTGCGGATGCCATCGCTACCCCGGAACAGCTCCTCCCTCTTCCTCCTCCCAAAGTGAAGCCATCACAAAGCGTCAAACGCGGTGCATACATGGACTGGTACGGCCTGGGGCATGTCCCCATCATCCATGTCGCGGTCGCCCGTATTGGCAGTTATGGAAAGGTAGTGGATTTCCTCCACGACCACTACCGCCTGCCGCATGCACCCTCCATCTACCACAAGCTGTCACCCAACACCATGCGTGGTTGGTACAAGAAGGGAAGTTTCCGCCTCTGCCCCATCTATGCCAGTGCCTTCCTAGTAGTACCAAGGGAGCCGATCGAAGAAGCTGCCAAAACAATGCCGCATGTTGAGGGCAGCAAAGGGCGCAAGTCACACTTTGCGGAGCACCCTAAGCTCAATGAAGAAATCCTTTTGAGCCCACGAGCACATGCGCGAGTACGGCAAGCCGTTGTGCAGGCGCACCATCCAGGACAAGCTGCTGGCATTGCTGTTGGAGCGTGGCATCACGCACCTTGGTGGAAAACTGGTCATTGACCTGTTCTCCCGAGGGTGGTGCCGTAACTTCGTCTCGACGGAGCTGGGGTGGACATGGCGGTGTGGGACCACATCATTGCAGAAGCTGTCCAATGACTGGGAGGCACGTGTGCACAACATGTTCAAGCGCGCTGTGTCTCCGGTTTGCCTGCACCAAATCCATGATGCCCTGGTGGTCAACGCTGACTACACTGCAGTGCAGCTTGTACCAGCTCCTCGCTGCACGTTCGCACCCTGCGACATGATGGACGTGAAGGTTCTCGGGAAAGACGCCAAGAGACAGGTGACCGCTTTGGTTGCGTCAGCAAAAGATGGCGAGGTCCTTCCACTGCAGGTGATCTGGACTGGCAAAACAATGGCATGCCATCCCAAGGGCGAAAACTCGGACTACATGTTGCGCCACATGGGATGGCACTTTTTGCACACGCACAATCACTGAGCCAGCGTTGAAACATCAAAGGAGTGGTTTGTGATGGTTTTAGAACCGTACTTCATCGATGTTTGTAAGACGTTGCGTCTGTCAACCGACCATGCGAAGATGTTGCTGCTTTTGGATGCATGGCGTCCGCACGCTTTGTTGTCGTTTCAGACCTGGGTCCACGAGCGTTACCCGTGGGTCCTGCTGTTGTACATCCCCGCGGGGTGCACATCCAAGTTACAACCGGCTGACGTGGGCCTCCAGCGTCCGTTCAAATCTGAAGTCTCAAACGCCTACTCCGGATGGGTGACAGAACGCCTCCAGGGATGTGACACCGTGAACATGGGCATGCGTCACATCAAGGATGCAGTGGTCGGTTGGATGCACCGTGGATGACCACATCTCCGGAAAAACAGTGTGCTCGTCCGCAACGCATGGATCGGTGCAGGGTTTGGCATCCTCAGGGATGCTGACTTTGTCCATGAGTAAGCGGCGGACATTGTCAGCTTCGTGGCTGATCAAGAGATTCAGGGCTATGAGGAGGAAGATGTCGTTGTGTAAATGTCCATTAAGCAAAAATTGTCGTTTTCCAATGACTGTTGCTTTTTTTTCTTTCTCGCTGGTTTCTGAATCCCACGTCTAATCTGACTGTTCCAGCCCCGTAACCACAACAACATGATCCTGCCCTCATAGTTAAGAACACAATATGCGAAAATTTGCTCGGATGACAGTGAAAATTGTAGAGTGGACGTTTCAGGACACAACGAGAATAAAACCTGGTCAAGCCCAGGTCAAGGCGAGCGAATTATTAAATCATGTTTGTTCAAATAAAAGATAACTTCATCTTGTAACCGTAATTCTGAATAAGTCGTCTGAAATAGTTGTTTAATAATGAAATCATAAATCAGTAGGGTAATAAGCCTCGTTTGTCCCTACCACAGAACAATAAGCCTGGTGTGCCCCTGCCTCACAACACTAAGCCTCATTTACACCTTGTACACTGACACAAATACAAACACTACACCCATCTTGTTTGTCAAAACCGTGCCTGATTTCCGGCAGGGGGTTCAGGTTTAGGAAAGAAAAAAAAATATCTGTCACACTTGTCAAAAGACGACATGTTGATGTCATATGGCATGCATTGTCGGCATGGTGACATCACTTTCTTGGCCCAACATTAAAAAAACACTTCAATAGGGGTCTGTAAGCCCTCTCACAAACTTGTTGAAGGTGGTTTGCGTGGAGTTTACATGGATGGTCTGAAATTCTCCATGCATTGAAAGGGATCCTGCTGGGCCAAGCTACCACGGTATCCAACAGGTGCCCGCGTAAAATTGAATATTGAAATGTTGGGTGGAACTAAAGGGTTGATTTATGTATGGTTTTGATGTCAAACATGGATAAAAGGTTGGAAAAAATGAAAAAAAGAAAGATGGGGATTTTCTTAGCTCCCCGTTTTTGGAGCGCCGGGGATTCCGGGCAATGGACATCAGCCGGAATCACTCATACTCCAAGCATCTCCCCTCCAACTCCTGCAGGCCTCTTGCTAACCATTCCACCATGGCCATCAATCACGAGGCCCTCGATTGGCGGGCAGATGGGTGGGCTGGTGGTCTACGAAGGGGCGGTGTGGTGGCTATCGATGAAGTATCAACCGACAGACGTCAGCTGGAAATATTGTTGTGCAATCCCTCCCACCCCTCAATGCTATCGTAGCCCTACATCGTGATGGCTGCAATGGAGGGCCACAATCAGGCATGAAATGCCCGGTTTCACCATGCTCAAGGAGCATCATTCGTTGCTGTTTGAGCGTGGTGAATACGGGTGGAATGATGGGCCCCTTTTTGCCAGACTGCGACGGTGGATGGGCTTATTCTTTTGAGAGAAGGACGAATGGAGCAAATTGTTCCACTATAGACTCGGATGGGCTTAATTGCTCCAAGGATAGGGTCTATGAGGGTCATGGGTGACAAACCAAGGGATGAATGGTTTTCAACCATTTTTTAAAACCTGTTCACCACCACGAGGATGGCGTCATAGCCCTCGGGAGTGGCAGGTAATTCTGACACGAAGTCTATGCTAATGTCAAGCCACGGCTCTGTTAGAATGAGGAGAGGTTGGAGTAGTCTTTGCAGACTTGTGAGGTGAGACTTTCCTCGCTATTACGGGTTGCATGATTCTCAAAAAGCTGCGACATCAGTCTGCGTATTGTCCCATCCGCAATACATTACCACCTTTTTTAATGTCCAGTCCTCGCCATAGTCCCCACCTGGACGAGTGTTGTGGCACTCCTCCAATTTCATCCGTTGCAACTCCTTGTTTGGTGGCACAATATCATGGCCAGCAAATTGTCGTCACCAGCAGGGATCGTCCAACAAGAACTGGTCTTGTCGTACCCGCCAACCTCCTTGTAAAACTTTGCAAACAGCCTCGCGAGGTACCGGTCTATTCAACAAGTAACATGTTGATCAATACCATCAAGGATACTTGCAAAATGAGAGAATCTGATGGATTATTTTCCATCTCAGTACTCAATGTCATAGTTGAAGTTGGTCTCGAGGAAATCCATCCATTGAGTTTGTTGACGGTTGTGATTTTACTGAGTCTTGAGATATTTTAGCACATGATTGTAGCTTTTTAGATTCACGTGCAGACGATGGATCGCTGGCATTTCAAGTAGTACCGTCGTGTTTTGTACGTGTGCACAATAGTAAGCATCTCCTTTTTTTTGCAACATATTTGACTTCTGGCCCGCGTAGTTTGTGACATGTACGTGACCGCCTTTCCCTACTCCCGTTATCTTGGAGGACAACGGCCCCGATTTCTCGATCGGACATGGTTCTGCCTATGACACAAAATGCCGGATCTGCCAATTCTAAGGTTGGTACTAAGGTCAGAGCGTTTCTCCAAGAGTCGAATGCTTCGTGCTTGCTAGTTTCCCATCTCCACTCCGTGGGTTTACAAATGAGACCAGAGAAAGGTACTGACCCTGAACGTAATCCTTTCCGGTTTGACGGTATTAACTACACAGTCCTAAAAAAACCTGGCCGTCCCAAAAGTTGGTCAGCGTGGGTGAATCAACAATTGCCTCCTCCATGATGATCGGTCTGCTCTCAATGTTGTGGTCCCAAAAGATGATCAAACAGCAACCAAACTCGCATTTTATGGGTGTTCTCTAAAATCTATCTCTTTGCAAAGTATCAAGAACTTTCTAGGGATGTCCATTTTTTCTCCTCTGGGATGCAGCCATAAGCCAAGATGTCGTCGAGATACACGAAGACAAAGTCATCAAGATACGGGCAAAAAATGTTTTCCATTGCCACCATGAATGTCGTGGGGGCGTTCGTGGCTCCAAACAGTATAATCCTGAAATCAAAGTCTGTGTATTAGGTACAGGATTCCATCTTCTTGATTTCCCTATCAGACACTTGGACTTGATTATAGCCACTACTAATGTCAGTTTTGGTAAAAGTGTACGCCCCGCATAGTTGGTCAAAAAAATTGTCTGCTTGCGGAAGAGGTTAGCAGTTCTTGATTGTAATGTCATTCAACACTCGGTAGTCCACAAACATTAGCATCTCTTCGGTTTTATTTTTCACAAAAAGTTTAGGTTTCGTGTAAGGTGACGTGGAGAATCTAATGACCTCTTGATCAAGCATTTTGTTATATTGCTTCTTCAGTTATGTCAGCTTGTCTTTGCTCATCCAGCAACTCCCCTTCACTATCAGTCTATTGCTCAGCTTCAGGTTGATCTGGCGATCGACTTGTTGTTGTGCAAGTAACTCTTGGGACAGTTTGTGAAGGAAAAATCCCTTTCAACTCCTTGATGTGTGGTGCAAAATCCTCTGGGACGGCTCCAAGCCTTTTGGGTGATAAGTTTGTTGTGAGAACCCTTGCAGTTGCAGTTTCTTCCGTATCCCTTGTCTCCACGTGGACTAGCCAAGCTTGAGCTCCACATCATAGATATCTCTTTTCTAGGTCAAAAGATATCAGCTTGCAAGTGCTACAACTTCCTCGACTACTGATGTTTGGTGCTCCATTACAATATTTCACATCCACGACAACATTTTGCGATGATCACAGCATCTGATTGCATTGGCAATGCCGTCTACAATTATCAAATGCATTATTTGAATGGCTAGCAACCCTAAGGCCACAATGTGTATCGCTGCAAAGAGAAATCCAACAGAGACCTCATCTCTAATGGAGATGGATCCTTTCATTCAGCAACAAAAATGCTTGTGTTGGACTTGCAAGAAGTTAGGACACAGTTCGTGCAAATTGCAGAATCGGTAGCAGCAGGCCGAAAACTGCGAGAAGTTGTAGAAAACATTGGATTCAGTAAGTGATAGATTCTTGGAGTGGATGGTGATCCTCCCGGTGGGAAATCCTTGCTGACTGATTGCCCATCCAAAGTGCTCTCAGTGTTATAAATGAGGATTCTTGAAATCACAAATCTGGCTAGGGATAGGAGTTTGACCAACCAACAGATTTGTCAAGAGGGAAACCCAGAGGTTACGAAAGTTGCAACATGGTATCTTTGTTGCCCAATCAAGGATCATCTTGTGGTTGTATCAGTAATGAGATGGTTTCAAACTTGTGTTTTCAAACCAAAGCTATGGGGTTTTGAATGGGAAACTGTAGACGGGAGACAAAACATTTGTCAACTATGTGAATCATTCTCTTACAATTTGGATGGTCACAAGATGCAAAGGCCTAATAACATGTCCAATGAGTGTTCAAAAAGATGTTCTCAGGAAATAGTTTTGAAGTAGTACAGCCCATGAGTTAACCGGTCTAGCAGAGTATTGTGTATTGACATTCATGGAAGAAAGTGACACCAACGTGCGATTGAGAAACCCACGGTGTAGTCACGGGAAACACAAAGGAGAAGCCGCATTGGAAGTTGTCGTAGCCATGACTCGACGCACAACCCTGATACATTTGGACGTGGCCCAGAATTTGATGGCCCACATGGATCTAGGAGAGAGAGCAAGACAGTGATAACAAAACAGAAAAATCCAACAAACCCATTAGCCTAAATAGCCAAGAGGTTTGTAGCCATCCCGGAGGATCTTGCCTATGTCAAGGAGTTTGATTGATTAAAATATGACAAAATACATAAGAAACTACCTCCGCAACATAGCATTCATCATTGGGTAGTTCTGATGCTAGTTGGCAGACCAAAGATCAAGGGGAACTAGTGGATGAGCGATCTCAAACTATTCACGCCCAAGAAAGATGGAAGATATTTTATGCGAGTGCTTTATTGGGCCATCCACGTCACCTCATGAGACACCTTTACTATTTTTCAACAAGAAATCCACATAGATGCAAAAATACTTCATGGACTACAGGGCATAAAGATAAAAAAAAAAAAACCATCGAGGACCGTTATCCTCTATTGTGAGCAGCTGAACTTGTCAACCAACTCCAAGAAATGCAAATGTTCACTAGAATTGACCTACGTAGCGGGAAAAAAAATCAAATCTTCATGTCTGGTAAAGCCATTGAGAAGATGGTGTCATGCACGCGCTACATGAACTTTGAGTTGACATTCCCTCCCCCTTCTCCATGAGCTAGTCATAGTTCGTCAGGCTAGGAATGTGGGCAATGCTTCCCTTTCTGCATAGGAGAATCTTGATACCCTCAGACACCATGAAATCTTTGAACGCCTATGTGGTTTGCAAGGTCTTGGTGCTTTAGATGTAGTAGCACAAATTGAAATCGAATGGCTTAGTGGGTTGGTGGAAGGCACGCTTGACAGGCAAAACTTTTTTGCATGTTTACAAAACTTCATTAAACAAAATACTTGCGCTTGTTTCTTATTACACCACTGTTGTAGAAATTCTCAACGTGGTGGCTCACCATGACTACGGTATTGAGGTGATGAACATAGATATTGATTCCTTAAATGAAAGACTCAACAACAAAATCAACACGGTCTACCCGCCATGCGTTAGTTGCACAACAACATCTTTTGAGTGTGTGGTGCATTATTTGGACTCAAGTTCTGTCCATCTGGTCTCACATAGAGATCACCTTTACCCTCAAGATGGGAGGATATCATCGCAGTGCCTTCGACCATTGCGCCTCATATGAGCCCCCCTTGTGAGCCCTTGGAGGCCATTTATGTCCATGTCAGGGATCTCCTCCATGCTTCACTCGTTCCTATTGATATGCTAACAACCACAGGCGTACTACAGTGGAGCAACAAAATGTAGATTTGACTGCAGGAGACATGCAACTTTCTCCTCACTTCTTTTCCCCCGACGAGAAGCCTATCGGTTTACACGGTGATTCGACAACGCATGCAGACAAACTAGTCTCACGCATGGAACGAAAGCCCATCTAGCCCTTGTGGGGTTTCAAATAATGTTGACATAAGAAAGTGCATTTCTTCTTGTATTAGTTAATTTGAACCAGTAGAAAAAAACGTATAGCGAGAAAAATGTTGACAGTACCTCCGGATGTGCTCATTGAAAGTGGTTTTGCATCTGATTTGGCGCTTTTTTGTCAAACAATTAAGCCATGGATTTTGAAACCATCATGTTCTCCTTTAAACAAATAGTGCCATGGGACTAAGAATGTGATTCGAGTGCTCGAACAGAAAACTAAGAGAGGACTTGAGTTATAGCAACGTGAGTTGTGATCCACAGGTTAGGAAAAAAATCAACTTTAAGTTATGAAACGTATGAACAAAAATATCCAATACAAATCAGGAAATGTAGATTCTTTGTGTGCTAGTGTTTTTACACAAGTACTCAAATGTTGGTAAAAAGACAAGTTCCTTGCACCAATGCACAGTACTTACAACACATAAACCAGAAAATTCAACAAGGAAATGTTTGTGAGAATAATATGACTACCTCACACGATTTTGTTATGTTGGCACATTCCAACTATTTACCTGGATTATGAGGTAATGTACTGAGGCTCAGCTAGCTACAACAAAGGACAACGAGAAATTCACTCATAAACGAGGGACAATGGGACAACCTTGGCGGAAGCTTGGGGGTAGGCTTAATGAGTGGGCCGTTGAGGAGGAAGTGTGCAATTCTGCGTCCATATGTACTACGTTAAGACCCACGGTATTCGGATTGACAATCATACTCTTGAACTGATCACATCACCATATGCTCTCTCTAGTGAACCTGTACGCATTATCGGACGCGTACTCAGCCTAACTCTTTACCTCTCTGTCACGTGGAGCCCAATAATAAAGCGTTTACAAGCTGTCATCTCCACTCGGGGGAAACACAAGGTCCAGGTTCAAACAAAATCAGTTGCCATAAATCCGTACCTCAGCCTCAAGTTTGTTCCCTACCCCATCCCCACACCCCTTTCATCTCCCGTCACTCAAACACCCTTCTTTCCAAGTTTCTCTCCTCCAATATCATCCATGACCCCACTTTCACAAGAGGGATTGGGATGATTGGCCCTTTCTCCTTGTGGTTGTGTAAGGAGCCAATTGGGACTATTCATTCCTCTTGCCTGGGGAATCACATTGAAAATCATTTGCATCCTCTATCAGTTCTCTCATAGCATGGTTCTCTCATCTCTTTCACCCCTTTCTTCCTCTTCCACTCAAACTCCCGTGTATTCAGCCACGGTGGATGTTCATTCTAAAGATACTTCCAATTATCCTTGTCCCCCCCTGTGTGAAGAGCTAGCCCAAACAATACCTTGCACACAATTGATTTCTTAGAAATCACGAACCGAGTCTGTTTGCAACACTGGCTTTGTAACACTAGGTTCTCAGAGTAAATATCACACTTGTGGAAAAAATTTCCAGACCCATCTCCTGTTATGCCTTAGCCCAGTATCAAGTAGTGCACACAGGTTGAAATCGTTACCTAGATTCTTGAATTATGTCCCCTTTGCGGGTTCACTCCGTTGTAGGTCCCTCTAATTCACACAATGTTTCACCATCCAAGACTTGACTGGCCCCATCAACCCTATAGTATTTCACTCCCCTTACGGCTCTTCCATCACATCTTATGCCTGTCCAGTCTTACCCTTGTTTTTGTCTATATCCCCATCATTGGGAATGACTGTCTACGGCTAGGCACAAAGCTCTTTGCCATGTGTTTGTGATTGATGACCACCTCTTCATCAGTCCGCCTACATGACCTCAAGTCCCAAAATAATGTCACCCCCCCCCCCCCCCCC
>SZWC01015959.1:15711-64990 GCA_023375785.1 Penium margaritaceum | reverse complement strand
GCTCTGATACCATGAGAAACTGCTAGGAAGCTTCCTAGCCTTGCTGCTGCTGACGTGGCGACACTGTCCAGTCAGCTGACGCACTAGCAAGCAGGCAGGTGCAAGAAACAGCAAGGATCAGGCTAGGGAGACGCGCAAAGTCTCATAAGCTTCAATAGCTTAGTAAATGCAGAGAGAAATGACAACTGACAGGTCCAGGGCATAAATACCTGCCGCGGCGCACGGCGGGTGTCGCACGCGGCAGTCCAAGAGCTGTCCTAAAACCGGCCCAAAACCACTGTTTTGGCCGTAACTCTGCGCACACATGTCAGAATCCTACGCCGTCTGAACCTAGACGTGCAGAATCAAAAGACGCACGCAACGAATGGTCACATGCATGCATCCATCGACTGACAGCGAGTATGTAATGCAAAAACATGCAAATGGGCCTCATGCCCAGTCCGCCGAAAGGCGCCTGCAAGACGTAGAAGTCACAGCAAGGAGTCCCGGTGACATCTGGGGCTCTGGAACAGTGGTCGGTCAGCTCCAGACGGGTAGTCCGCTGCCTGTCATCGCGCCGGTGTCACCAGGGCCGCCTGCCTCAGGGATCTGCACGAGTATGGACACGGCCGAGTGGTCACTGTAAACTGTACAAGAACGGTACAAAGCACAACAGAGAGGGCATAGTGCACTACCCGCAATGCTGCCTCAACATGGCGCTCACGGGGGCACTAGGAGAACTGGGAAAGAAAGTTCACGGCAACTGCCATATCAGCACGGGTGGTTGTGGCAAGGTACATCAAAGAGCCAATGGCATAGAGGTTATCGGTCACATCGACCGTCTCCCCCAGTGTGGACACTTCCCGAGACTTCAGGAAGGACTGACCAGCGGGTGTCATGGGAGTGGACGCAGTGGGGATGGATGTGAGGAGCGGGGCGAATCGCTCCCCCAGGCTCCGTACGTATGCAGCCTGGTGGACGTGCAAGGTGCGGCGCTCACGGTCTCGCTCAAACTCCATGCCAAGAAAGACTCGAGCCGGACCAAGATCCTCCATCTTGTATGTCACCTGAAGCAGAGCCTTGGCTGCCGCAACAGAGGCGGCGTCAGGAGAGGCAATGAGGAGATCATCCACGTAGACAAGGATGGCGACAAGTGGCTTGGTGGGTCCACTGAGGAACTGTGCGGGGTCCACAGTACTCCATCTGTAGCCTCCTTTTTCAAGGGCCGCTGTGATCTCTTGGTTCCAACACCGTGGGTATTGTTTCAGGCCATAGAGGGCCTTGCGCAAGCGCCATACCCCGTTCGTTCCATGTGAGAAGCCAGGTGGCTGCACCATGTAGATCTCCTCATCCAATCTACCGTGGAGGAAGACATTGTTGACATCCATCTGCTCAAGCTCCCAGTCATGTTGAGCAACCAGGCCCAAGAGAGCCCTGGCCGTGGTGTAGCGACCAACTGGGGCGAAGGTCTCGTCAAAGTCAATACCAGGGACCTGAGAGAACCCTTTTTCGGTGAGACGTGCCTTGTACTGTTCAACTGTGCTGTCAGGGTTCAGTTTGCGGCGGTACACCCACTTGGCCGCAACTGCCTTGCGACCTGGTGGGAGGTCGACAAGCTCGTACACACGGTGCTCAGAAAGTGCATCAAGCTCGGCCTTCATTGCCATCCCACAACGATGAGTCGGAGGCCGTGCGTGCTGCCTGTACAGTCAGGGGCTCAGGTAACAGAGGGGAAAGTCCAGCGGCAGCAAAGCACGACGCAACATACCCAGCCACTGATGAGGACACGGTCGAGTGGAACTCCTCCTCAACAAGAGAGTACCCAAGTGCGGTGCTGGGATGGATGACGGACGCTAGAATGGACAGAGCAGAGGTGACAAGACCAAGAGCACGGAGACCAGGGTCACCAGAGACCACTAGATGAGACTGAAAAGGGAGTGCCTGGAGGCGCCCGCCACGAGTGTAGGACGACACCGGCGGAATGGATGGTGCACGCACGGAGGAGGAAGGAGAATTAGGACGCGGCTGCACAGACGGAGGCGGGGAGGCCGCAGGGTCAGCTGGNCTCCTCCTCAACAAGAGAGTACCCAAGTGCGGTGCTGGGATGGATGACGGACGCTAGAATGGACAGAGCAGAGGTGACAAGACCAAGAGCACGGAGACCAGGGTCACCAGAGACCACTAGATGAGACTGAAAAGGGAGTGCCTGGAGGCGCCCGCCACGAGTGTAGGACGACACCGGCGGAATGGATGGTGCACGCACGGAGGAGGAAGGAGAATTAGGACGCGGCTGCACAGACGGAGGCGGGGAGGCCGCAGGGTCAGCTGGCGGAGAGAGATCGAGTGGCGGAGAAACAACGCCAGTTGGGGACACAGAGGATGCAGGCGTGACAGCATCAGGAGAGGCAGGAGATGGCCGGGGAGAAGGTGCGGCCAGAGGAACAGACGACACAGGGGGTGAAGAGGACTAAGAGGGAGATGCGGGAAAGGCCAAACTCGGTTCAGAGGACGAGGCGACAAAGGACGGCGAGGGAGGCCCAGAGGGGAGAACTGAAGGCCCAGAGGGAAGAGGACCACCCCCATCCCAAAAGGGCGGATTGAGAGACGCACCAAAGCGGGGGGAATCACGTTCAAACAGGTGTTCAAAGAAGAGAGCATCATGAGACTCAATGACACGGCTTCGGGAGGGGTCCCAGAAGCGCCATGCTTTGGAGAAGGGAGAGATGCCCAGAAAGAAGTAGAGACGACCGCGGGGGGGACAGCTTGCCATCGCGCTGGTACGTGGGGACCCACACAGAGGCAAGACACCCCCAGACGCGGGCAAGATATATGTCTGCACGCCGACCAGTCCAGTGTTTGAAGGGGGTGACAGAGTGAGGAAGGGGACCATGAGGGACACGGTTCCAAACCCAAGTGATGTAGAACATGGCCTTAAAGGCAAAGAGGGGGGTTTGCCCGGAGGCAGAGAGGAGGGAGCGCACACCATCAGCGAAGGTGCGATTCCAGCTCTCAGAGACACCATTTTGTTGAGCGGTGTAGGGAGCGGAGGATTCCACCCGGACACCACGAGAGGATAGGAAACGAGAGACGGGACCAAAGAACTCACCACCGTGGTTGCTGCGAAAGACACGCAAGGGCCTGCTGCAGGCACGTTCAGCCTGCGGGAGCAAGGACTCAAGAACATCAGTGACATCACTTTTGTGGCGAAGGGCAAAGACCCAACGGTAGCGAGAGAAGTCACCCGTCAAGCACAGGATGTCACGACCAAGGCCGCCAAGGAAGTCATGGGGTAACGGGCCCATGACGTCAGCATGCACAAGGTCGAGAGGGTGAGCAGTGGTGGATTTAGAGGTGGAGAAAGGGGAACGGTGCATCTTGCCACTGGCACAGTCAAGACAGGTGGACGTGCAGGGAGGAGCAAACGTGGCAGTGTCAAGGCCAAGGGCGGGCCGAAGGCAAAGAAGGCGCTCTATGGCAGCAGTGTGAATGTGGCAGAGGTGATGATGCAGAAGGTTTGTGTGTTCGGGGGACAAGGACGGAACAACATGAACAAGAGCAAAGGCAGCGGAAGATGAGGGCAACGTGAGCGGTACACGGAACAGGCGATCACATCGCACACCACGAAGAACAACGCGGCCAGACGAGCACAGAGAGATAGAGGCAAGGCCACGGCTGGAGGAGAAGTCCATGCCCTGATCGTCAAGGGTGGTCACAGAGAGAAGACTGACTTCAAGGTCAGGCACGTACAAGACGTCAGGAAGGTAGACAGTGCCACCGGGACCGACAAAGCGGACAACACCGACACCTTGAACAGGGAGCAGATGGCCGGAGCCAGTGCGCACAGAGCGAACTGACTGAACAGGACCAGGAGAGACAAAGGAAGAACGACAGGAGGTCATGTGATGTGTGGCCCCTGAGTCAATGATCCAGAGGCCGGACGAGGCACGAGTGGATGGAAGAATAAGACAGCCAGCAATGGTGCCATGGGCAGTGAGAGAGGACAAGCAACCAAGACATGTGGGGAACGTGTGTGACTGGCACTCTTCAACCGTGGCAGAATCATTAGGCAAGTCCCCCTAAACACGACCAGAGGAAGCACCACGAAGAGTAATCTCAGACTCACAAACAGACACACGAGACTGGCCAATCATACTCTCACCTCCCTGAGAGCGAAGATGAAGGAGCTCTGCCAGTCGACGCTTAAGGGTATGCTCCTCGTCACGGCAATAAGAGGAGTGATCCGAGAAATGGTTGGAGGAGCGGTCAGAGTACTGCCCGTCGTCACGAGACCAGTGGGGTACGTGGTAGTGAGAGGACGGGGGGTCGTAGTACGGAGGGCCAGATGGGGGAGGAATCCAACCCCAGGGACTGGGTGCTGGAGGTGTTGGGTGAAGGGTGGCAGAGGTTGTGGAAAGCGCGGAGGCAGTGGAGGATGATGAGGAGGAGGCGACTGTTACGGTAGCTACGGTGGAGGAGGTAGTAGCACCGGTGCGTGCCCAGTGGGCTTGCATGGAGGAGGCTAGGCGGGCATCGTTGCGAGGGGCAGGAAATTTTGGTGCAAAGTGACCAGAAGCACCACAGTTCCAACAGGTGACGTCAGCAGCAGTGGGGACCGAGTGCTTGCCATCGCGACCAACCCCACGGCCCTTGCCCCCGCGACCGCCACCACGACTGGACCCACCACCCCCACCACGGGAGGGGCCCTGAGTGGAGTGCGCTACTGCCTGCGACGAGGACGAGGGAGAGGAAGCTGTAGCAGAAGAGGAAGAGGAGGAAGTGGTGACAGCAACCAATGGAGCGCGATGCATGCGCTTGTTCTGCAAGGCATTCCACCAATCGATGAGACGCGAGGTAGTGAAGTCAAAGAGGGGGCCGATCCCAAGTGGGGAATCAGCAGGAACAGGTGCAGAGGCAAGGTGCTCAAGTTCTGCCTGAGAGACGTGCAGATACAAGTCAGACAGCGCTGGAATGAGGCCAGCAGCGGTGGAGAGGCAAGCGGAGAGAGGACCGGGGTTGGCCCTGCCAAGGTCGTCCAGCAGGCGCAAGCTGTGCGCCCAATTCTCATTTGCTGTCTCATCAGCCCGCATCTGAAAGGTGTTGAATTGCACCGTGAGGGTGCTTTGGGCAGCGTGCCCAGTCACTATTTTGCGGCGGCGGATTAGAGCGTAGGCGCCGATAGGGTCAGCTGGTGTGCCGCGGATAGGGTCTGCATTGTACGTACCAATGTCGTCGAGAAGACTTTCTGGGCTTGCGTTGATGAGTGTCCACACAGCGCGAGCAACCTCTGCAGGCTGTGGCACAAATGGTAACTTTGCAAGCAAGTAGTACTCCCAGAGGAGCTCACCCTGTGCCCACGCACTGAAGCGAGTCTCCCAGGATGAGAATGTGAGCTTGAAGGTGAACTGTGGTGGTGGAGTTTCAAAGTCCTTTTGCTAAGTTGGGGGCAGAGGACGGGCAAAGGCTGCTGCGGAGAGAGAGGGAGAGGAAGAGTTGGCAACAGCACCACCAAGAGGAGCAGACGAGTCTGCTGAGCCAGATTTTGTGGTGGGTAGAATTGCGGCAAAAGTTGGAATGGCATGCAGTTGCTCAATGACTAGTGTGGCCACGGAAGTAGCTAGCTCGCGCTACGCTTCCGACCCCCGGTGAAGCTCATCTTTAACTTTGCGGCGCTGTGCTTGCGCCTCACTAAGAGTGGCCTGGAGGGCCTCTATAGTCTCCTCCAGTGCAGGCATGATGAAGGGGGAAACATGAACTGAGAGTGGAATGGCAAAAGAGTGCTAGGAGAGCAAGGTGTCAAGGGGAATACAAGCCTCAACAAACTAGTGACCCGGGAGAAGAGTGAAGAGCGGCGGGACAACAGCTGCAGCTGAGGAGAACAGGACCGCCACCCAGCCTGTAACCGCCTCGGTAAGATAGAGCAGTCCCGTCATAGTGGCTCCAGCGACTGCAGCAGAGGCCGATGCCACAAGAACGCCGGTGGCAATGGGTGATGTTGCGTCACGAGGAGCAGTAGTGGGCGTCAGTGCTGCCGTGGCGGTGGATGCTCGGATGGAGCCGACGGAGCTAGAAGTGGCGTCTGCTGCGATGGAGGCTGTCGTGGCGATAGATTTTGCTATTGCTGTAACCTGTGTGGCAATGTTGGTGGCAGCAGCGGCCAACAGAGTGAGAGAGAGGCAGCTGTCTGTGCGTATGCCTCAGCTGCCCGGCCGACAACAGTATGTGCGGGGGCACGACAGGCCCTGGCCGTTGCTGTGAAGATTGCTGCGGCACCAGCCGTTGCGTCAAGGATGGCGCCTGCAAAACCAATTGAGTCTGTATGCACCCGAAGGATAGGGATGACACCAGGGACTTCGGGTGCAGTGGATGCTTTGGTAGATCCTGCTGCTGTAGGAGGAGGAGCAGGAGTAGGTGCAGCTGCAGGTTCAGGGGGTTGAGAGCTGTTGGAGGGTTGCATTCTTGGGAACAAGGGTGGTGACGGTGGGAGATCGTCTGGGATGTAGACTTGGCCATCAATTTCCTCCGTTTCACACTCTACTGCGGCGTCAATGTCGTCCTGCCAGTAGGTGTGGTCGAGCATACGCACCCACAGGGGGGTGTCGTCGTCGTCCGCCAGTGTGAAGGCCGAGCGAGATGTTGCCGCAGCCGGGATGCCTGCAGAAAGCTCACCACATGGGCTGCAGGGAGAAAGGAGGTGCTGATGCGCAAGGAGATGGTGCGGCGCACGGTGGAGATGCACCGTATCCGAGGATTGAGTGGGCCGTGCGTCCGCCAAGCCGGGCCGGCTGCTGCAGGTCAGAGATGTACGTGGCCCACCTGGCTTGAGGAGAACAATTGCTGGAAGAGATGAGGTGTGCTGAGACCGGCAAAAACTGGCGATTAGTGGCGTCAACGACTGTGGAGAGCAGCCGCAGGTGGTTGCAGCAGTTGCGGCCTTAGACCCGCAACGGGCTGTCAAGGGCAGCCGAGAACGACCGTGAGAGACGAGGTCAGGACCCACTGACCAATAGCCAAGAATGGCCTAGTGGTAGGTGCTTGAGACTGGCCGAGACTGGCCTAGTGTGCTCCGACCGACTGAGGGAGCAAAGAGATCCGCGAGAATGTCCGTGGGTGAGAGAACGGACGGTCTGTTGCGGGCGGAGCTCAGACAAGCATCGTGGAACGGGGTGGAGCTGCAATTGAGTGCCGAGTAGATGAGCAGCGAAGACCAGCTGCTGAGGTGAGGTCGGTGGCCGAGAGTGGCTTGGTTATGCGACGAAGTTAGTGACCAGGATCGAGCAACGGTGGGCGAGATGCCTCACACGCTCTGATACCAGTAGTTGCCTGGAAACTTCCTAGGCTGAGTGTGTGAGAGCAAGCAATCACGTGCGAGAACCACACAACGCCATGGATGCGGAAAGATTGCCTTCCCTAGCTTGGACACAACCAAAAGACAAAGAGTGGGGGGGGGAGCGAGCGAGACGTAACAACCGGTGACCGTGCACTCGCCACGGGCATCACACCCTAGCGAGCCACACTGCCAACCGGGGGTCGAAACCGACCACTCGGCATGAAACCGAACGGTGGCTACTCACCAATACACGGGCGAACCCAGCATGGTGGCCCCCTAAGGATCAGCACCCTGATAATGGAACTCCCCCACAAAACACCCAAGGCAAAGCAACATGATGTAGGGCATGGCAGGAAAATGTATAGGCCCTAGCATCAACCGCATCACAACATCATAGAGAATCATGGAGAGTCAGACAACGGCCACACGTGTGTCAAGAGAAGCCTCGGGGTCAAGCAGCAGCATCATCATGAGGACGTCCATGGCTTCTGACAGAGCTGACACGCCTGTTGCTTCCCAAGGTAGGGCCATTTTCACTCAATCTGTACAAGTGTGTGCATAGTTTGTGGAGGCGAGAGGGCACAGAGTTGTGAGTGGTCAACGAACTTCAACATTAGTGTCAACCAAAGAGCAAGTCCCAATGGAGCCAGGGTGAGATCATGCTATGCATGAATAGAGCAAGCTCAAATCTAGTTACAGAAGTCATGAAGAGAGCAAAGTGAGTGAGGTCACAAGGTGCTCCCCTGTGACTAGGTGAGCATCGAGTGCGTACGAACGTCATCTTCCGCGTAGGGCTTCACAAGCCAATATTTTTTAGGCCCCCCTTCTTCTATCCAAATGTGCTGTCGGGAAACTCCGACTCTCACTAGGGGTTAGCTGGAAACTATTCTAGTGTGCAGGTTGGGGCAGTTGCGTTGTCGATGCAGCGTGCGGGCTTCCACGCTCATTGCTTAATCTGCTGCCCACTCTGTCTGGCGCTCTAGAATCCAAGTCTGAGTGCTCTTGGTTTGTTACTCAGAGATGCGTGCACTAGTGTTTGCGCAAGAAAGCAGCTGAGAACTGGAAATGACTGATTAAGAACTAAGAACGAGACACAATGGGAGACCCCTCCAAGAGCTAGCCTCCCCCAGCTCTGTAGAAATTGTTACTCAGTTCACCAGCAAATAAGAAAATAACTCTATTTTCAGGCAGGTAGGGGCTCTGGGTTTGTTACTCATAAACGCGCGCGCCAGTGTTAGCTCCAGAAAGCAGCTGAAAACTAAAATTAACTGATTAGGAATTAAGAATGAGCAACAATGGGAGACCCCTCCAAGTTCTAGCTCCCACCCACTAGTGTAGAACTTGTTACTCAGCTAACCAGCCAATCAGAAAATAGTCGTAGACCTATGTTCTGGCAAGCAGGGTTTTCTCGGTGAGCCCTACCAGACGCCCGACAGCCCGAAACCCGGGCGTCGTCCTTTTTGCCTGAAAACTGGACCATACCATAATACTGACACTGCAGACGTAGTCGTGCTGTCAGAATCAACTAGAAAAATAGCAGCAAGGAGTTATGGCTGCCCGAACCCAGGCAGTGCCTACGACAGTCAGCGATGTCAAACAGGGCCATACAGCAGGAGACATGGACCTTAGGCACCGCATGATGCTGTAGACGCAATGCCACAGCCAGACACAACGCTAAGTGCATACAGACAGCATCTGCAGTGGTAGTTACCACTGGCGGCCCGACCACCAAGGAGGCCTACCGATGGAGCTGAGCGCATTGCCAGAGGGAGGAGGCTCCAGCGAAGGGTGAGTGGACCTCAGCATGCGTCGGCTCCACCGAGCGACACTCTAGCGGCGTCAAGTCTTGCCATTAGTCATCTGCACGCCGAAGTACACAAGCCAGGAAGACACACCAGAGTACAATGAGAGATGCACGAAAACCAAGACTCCCCCATGACTCACAAGCGTAGTGCACATGTGCAGGCAGAGACACACTCAATGACCAAGCTCCCCCAGGCCGAGCAAAAACGCAAGCAAGTACAGAGGGAGTCACTCAAGGACGCATGCCGACTGAACTCACAGCCTTCTTGAACGAGTCACGCTTCAGTGCCTTAGTCAAGAAGTCAACCAAATGCCGTGCTTTTTGAACCTACACGATGCTGATGTTGCCGTCATGCAAAAACGAACGCACATAGTGATACTCAACGTTGATGTGCTTTGTGCGTGTGTGATGCACGCCGTCATTGTTGGCGATGGCCATGGCACTCTCATTGTCACAATGCAACGTGATGGATGCGACAGACTGACGCAACTCGGACAACGGACGACGCAACCACACACTCTCGCATGCGCCTGAACCAAGAGCAACGTACTCAGCCTCAGTAGTGTTGCGTGCAATGCACCCCTACTTGCCGTTGCGCTAGGACACAGCTGTGGCGCCAATCAGAAAGATCCAGCCCGTGCAACTCTTACCGTCCGGACTGCCAGCCTAGTCACTGCCGGTGTAGCCCACTACGACAACAGACGGCTGACGGCGGAACATGAGACCTCGCCGAGGAGTCGAGACGACATAGCGCAGCACTCAGATTGCGGCCTCGTAGTGGAGGTGACGTGGCTCCTAAGAAAATCGGGCCAAGAGGTTGATGGCGAACGCGAATTTTGGGCACGTCGTCGTCACAAGGAACATCATTGGCCTGATGACTCGCAGGTACGTGGTCACGTCAACTGGCTCCCCCACAACAGCTGGGTCAGGACTCTTCAGCTTCACCTGGCCATCTGGTGACATGGGTGAGGATGCGCTTAGCACGAGTGCCAGGTCCTTTGCAAAGTGGATGGACAGCGTCTGTACATAGGCTGCATGGTGGATGTGCACGACGCCTTGGGAGTGATCATACTCAAGCTCCATGCCCAGGAAGAATCTGGCAGGTCCAGGATCCTTCATCTAGTAGGCGGCATGTAGCAAGTCCTTGACACACTAGATGGTAGCCGTGTCTGGCGATGCAATGAGGAGATCGTCAACGTAAAGCAAAACTACGGCAAAATTCTGGCCTCGCGGACTGACAAACAGTGTGGGGTCAGCTGTGTTGCGCTAGAGTCCGCCACGAAGGAGCGTGTTACTGATTTCTTGGTTCCAGTACCAAGTTGACTGCTTCAGGCCATACAAGACCTTACGCAGTCGCCAGACTCTCCCGGTGCCATCGTCGAAGCCTCGGGGCTACACCATGTAGAGTTCCTCACCCTCCAGTGAACCATGGAGAAAGGCGTTGCTCACATCCATCTTATTCAGCTCCCACTCATGTTGGGCGACCAGGCTGAAGAGCACCCGGCTAGTTGAGAACCGGCCAACTAGGGCAAAGATCTGGTTGAAGTCGACCCCAGGAAACTGGTCAAACCCCTTGGCTGTAAGGTGGGCTTTGTACTTGTCCAAGGACCCATCGGGCTTCCACTTGCGTCGAAAGACCCACTTGGCGCCAATGGCCTTCCGACCTGGAGGAAGGTCGACGAGGTTGTACACATGGTGCTGTCGGATAGCGGCAAGGTCATCTCCGCAGGCAACGTCCCAATGTGCGGCCTCGGGAGAGGCTCGTGCCTCGCGCAAGGTGCCTGGGTCCTCCGGGCGTGATGTGGAGCGGACTGAGAGAGCGTGTGCATCTTGAGCCCTAGGTGGGATGCACGCCAGTGCAGCCACGATAGCGTATCAATGCTCGTGATGAAGCATGGCGTAGCCTAGTGCGGAGCCCGGTTGAAGGTCTGCAATGATGGCCGAGGTGGTCAAGCCGAGGGCCTTGGTGCCAGGGTCCCCACTTACGACCGTGGGAGCAGAGGAGACACGTGGGGCCACAAGGGGTCGAGGCGCCATGAAGCGCGGTGCGACGGTCTGCGCGCTCACCAACGGTCTGGGTCGGAGGCTGTCGCCCGGGCCACGTGTGTAGCATGGCAGGGCAAGCGATGGTACTGAGTCCGACGGGCCAATGGAGGCGGGCGGGGTTGCTGGCCCGCAGGGGCCGGCGATGCGACTGGGGCTGCTGGCCCGGAGGGGCCAGCGGGCGCGACTGGAGCTGCTGGCCCGGAGGGGCCAGCGGACGCAACTAGGGCTACCGGTCCAGAGGGTTCGGCGGACGCAACTGGGGCTGCCGGCCCGGAGGGACCGGGGGACGCAACTAGGGCTGCCGGCCCGGAGGGACCAGGCAACACGACTGGGGCTGCCGGCTTGGAGGGACCAGCGGACGCGACTGGGGCTGCCGGCTCAGAGGGACCAGTGGATACGACTAGGGCTACTGACCGAGAGGGACCGACGGACGCGACTGGGGCTGCCGGCCAAGAGGGATTGGGGGACACAACTGGGGCTGCCGGCCCAAAGGGACCAGGCAACGCGACGAGGGCTGCCGGCGTAGAGGGACCAGTGGACACGACTGCGGTTGCCGGCCCGGAAAGACCAACGGACGCAACTGGGGTTGCTAGCCCGGAGGGGCCAGCAGAGGTAACTGGGGCTACCGGCTCGGAGAGACCAGTGGACACGACAGGGACTGCCGGCTCAGAGGGGCTAAGGGATATGTCACCCGGAAGTGGCAGGAAGGAGGACGGACTCACCACTCCCCCATGCAACGGGATAGACATAGACGTGCCGAAGCGAATGAGGTTGTGAGGATAGAGGTCCTCAAAGAAGAGGGCATCCCGGGACTCGACGATGCAGTACTGGGAGGGATCCCAGAACCGCCAAGCCTTGGACTGACGAGAGACACCAAGGAAGGTACAGGGAAATCCACGAGGGGCGAGCTTGCCGCCTTGCTCCGGGGTGGGCAGCCACACAATGGCCACGGAGCCCCAGACGCGAGCCAGGCGGAGGTCAGCTCACTCACCGCACAAATGCTGGTACGGCGTGGACTAGAGGGGAAGAGGACCGTGGGGTATTCGGTTCCAGACCCAGGTCATGTAAGCCATGGCTTCAAAATAGAAGCCATCGGAGAGACTGGACTCGACTCGCATGGTGCGGACGGCGTCGGCCATGGTACGGTTCCACCGTTCGAAGACACCGTTCAAGACGGGCGTATAGGGCGCGGATGTCTCATGGTGGATCTCGCGGGAGGCAAGAAAGGTCGTAGCCTCACCCATGTACTCACTACCGCAATCGAAGCGAAAGCGGCAAAGAGAGCGGCCACACTCACGCTCCACAAGGACAAGCCAGTCCTGGATGGCTCGGGCAACATCGCTCTTCTGCCAAAGTCAGAAGACCCAGCGGTAGCGAGAATAGTCGTCATTGAGTGTGAGGACATACCGGCCGTGTTCAGCGACGGATGCGGTGGGGAGAGGGCCCATGACGTCAGAATGGACAAGGTCGAGAGGGGCAGACTCACGGGAGGAAGACAAAGGGTACGTGGACTGGTGCATTTTCCCCTGAGCACAATCAATGCTCAAAGTGGGACACGGGAGGGGGAAAGTCTCCGGGCCAAGGCCCTTGGCTGGCTGGGTGTAGAGCATGCTGTCTAAAGCGGCAGAGTGGAAGTGGCAGAGGTGGCGGTGCAAGAGGCGAGTGTTCTGAGGAGAAAGCATACTAGTTACAAACACATGGCATATGGCGGCCGACAGGGAGGAGACAGAAGGAGAGGAGGAGAGGCGAGGTACATGCCACAGGTTTCCACGGGCAGTGGCGTGCGGTACGACAAGACGAGACGGACGCAGTGACAGAGTGCTAACACCACACGAGTGCACAACGTCCATGCTCATATGGTCAAGGGCAGTGACGGACAGGAGGCTGAGCTTGAGACCATGGACGAAGAGGACATCAGTCAGAAAGACGTCACCAGAAGGACCACGGATGCGAACGACACCAACACCACGGACAGGCAACACCTGTCTGGAGCCTGTCCGGACACCGGAGACATGGCCAACAGGATTGAGCATCCTAAAGGCCTCACGAGACGGCGTTATATGATGCGTGGCCCCCGATTCGATGATCCAAGTCTCAGCAGGGTCCTGAATCGGGGTCGCCATATTGCTAACGGTCACATGGCAGCACCCAAGGGACGCGGATGCGATGGAAGGAGGTGCGAACCGAGACTGCCAATTGTCAAGCCATGCAACATCCTCATGGGAAGGGGTAGCAGAGGCCATGGGAGACGACAAGACAGAAGAGGAAATGGGACACGACCGTAGCTAAGTCACAGTCATGCAAGGCTGGGCAGGAGAGAAGGAAGGGATGGAACTCGCACTTCCCTGGGGAGGAGGGCGAGGCAGGCTGAGCTGGAGCGTGACGAACTGCTCCAACTGACGCTCATGCGAGGACTACCCGGGGATGTAGATGGAGTGCGGGGTGATGGCGTCGGAGCCCGGGTAGAAGGAGGACTGTGCCGGCGCTGAATGCTATGGTTGTGGTGTCAGCTGCACTGGCAAAGCAACCGTAGTGGTGGAGCTGCTGGATGAGGTCGAAGTGTCAGAGTCGGTGACAGCTACGACGGCAGAGGCGAGACGACGCTCCCGCTGGCGACGCATGGTGGCAATGACACGCGCCTTGTCCGTTGGTAGAGGGCACGTGTACCACCCATGCCCGGGCTGGCCACAGTTGTGGCAGACCAAGCCTCCACCGCTGGACCCGTTTCGCAGTTGCTGCTGTTGCGGATCCTTGCCTTTCTTGTTTCGACGCTTCTTCTTCCCCGACGACAATGAGGTGGCTGCGACGGGGGAAGCGACGGCCACGGAGGTGACGGCAAGGGAGGCGAGAGCCTCCGTGTGCTGGAGGCGGGACTCCAGACGAGCTTCCTCAATCCGGAGGAAGAGCTCGTATGCCCAAGGCATGAGGGTGCCCTGGGCCACCATGGTGGAGAGGACGTCGTGAGAATAATGGACGAAGACGTCCGCGTACGCTTTGGTGGCACCGCGCTTGATCGTGAGGAGCGCGGCCAGAGGGGGTGGGGCAGACTTGCCGAGGCGACAAAGGATGTCTTCCGCTTGCTGCCAGTAGGAGGTGACCGTCTTGGTCTCCCCCATGTGCAGAGAGTTGAACTCCCACAGCAGGCGGCTGGTCTCAGCCTCGCTGGACAGGCGATGGGGACGAGTGAGGACGTGCCACGCATCTGTAGGGTCTGGTGTGGCGCCAGCGGTGAAGTCGCCTAAGAAGGGCTCGAGGGCGAGGCGGGAAGCCGGAGGGGCGACATGGACTAGAGCGCGGGTGGCACGACCAGTGTCATATAGCTGGTTGGCTAGGGTAGTGTCATACGGCATGGTGTAGTAAGCCCACAGGCCTTCACCCTGCACCCAAATCCGGAAGCATAGCTCCCACCTCCGGAACTACTCGCTGGCCTGAAGCGGCGGCGGTGGCGTCTTAAAGTCCTTTTGCCTGCGGACGGCACCCAGAGTGGGGCCAAGGATGGAGGTCGCTTTCTGCCGCTGGTGCTGAGTCTGCTGTTGTGCCAGGTAGTGCGTGGTAGTAGACACAACTGGGCTGGCATGCCCTGGAGGGCTGAGGGATTGCGCAACACCAGCGGCAGTTTGAGAGACCAACGGCTGCAGGGCCGCAAGCTGCTACGTCAGGGCGGTGAGCTATGGCTAAAGAGCAGCGAGGGGGTCAGGGTTGTCGCCAACAACGCCAGAGGGCTGCTATCGCTGCTGCTGCTCCTGCTGCTCTTGCTGCTGCTGCTTCTGCTACTATTGTTGCTTCCACTACTGCTGTTCCTACTACTTCTGCTGCTCCTGCTACTCCTGGTACTTCTGCTGCTGCTGTTGCTGCTACCGTTGGTGCTACTACTACTCCTGTTGTTACTGCTGCTGCTGTCGCTGCTGCTACTGCTGCTGCTACAGCCGCTGCAAGAAAGGGGGGATGGGGGTCCCCCCAATAGAGGAGGACCCCTCCCCAGTGGGGCTACAAGCCATGGTGTGATGCCCTTGTGTTTCGTTTTTTTTTGTTTTTTTTTTGGTGTTGAAGTCAGTAGCGACGTCTGCTGAGGACGGTGGACGTCCAGTCCAACCTTAGGTTTACTTCCCCCTTCCCTTGCCCCCCTTTTTTTGTGTGAGTTGATGACATTAGTAGTAATGTTAGTAGTGGGATGCTGATGTCAGTGGTGGCGGTTGTTGGGGCCGTTGCTCCAGCTGTTGTTTCTGCTGCTGTTGTTGGTGCTGCTGCTGGTACTACTGCTGCTGCTGCTACAGCAGCTGCCGCTGCTACTGCTATTGCAGCTGCTGCCGCCGCTACTGCTGCGGCTGCTGCTGTTGCTGCTGCTGATGCTGCTGCTGCTGCTACTTCTCCTGTGGCTGTAGTTGTAGCAGCAACTGCTGCTGTTGTTGCAGCAACTACTACTGTTACAGGCTGTTACGGTTGCCGTGGCTGCTACAGGAGCAAAGGTAGCTGCTCTTGCAGAGGCAGCAAAGCTGGTCGAATGGGGGATTTTTTTCTCTTGCGTTTTTTCCCTTTTTTTTCCTTTTCTCTCTCGTCTGTCACAGCAGGTAGCTGCCCGCTGTTAGTTGTGAGCAGCGGGCTGTTGCTTGCTGGTAGCGAGCTACTGCTTGTTCGCAGCAAGCTGCTGCTCGCTGGCAGCAACGGGCTATTGCTCGCTGCTCGCTCCCTGCGGGCAGCGAGCAGTAGCAGCCGTTGCTGGCAACTACGCGCTGCTGCTGCTGGCTGGTGTTGCGACTCGCTGCTGCGACTGCTACAGCCGGCTGTTGCTGCTACAGCTGCTGCTTGTTGCCGCTGTTGCTTGCTGCTGCTACGGACTGCTGCTGCGGGCTGCTGTTGTTGCGAGCTGCTGCTGCGGGCTGCTACGAGCTGTTGCTTGTGCTTGTTGCTACTGCTACACGCAGCTACTGCTGGCTGCTGTTGCCACTGCTCGCTGCCATTGCTTACGACTGCCGCTGCTGTAGACTACTACTGCTGCGTACAGGTGCCAGTCACTACACCTAGGTGACGTTGTAGCGTGCATCGTTGCCTGTTGGTGTTGGACGCGGCCTACCACTCACCTCCTCCCCACGCATCACGCGTGGGGGTCAGTGCTGCCGAAAAAAAAATTGGCAGCATTTCCCCTGGCCCAGTGGCCGTGAGAAAAAATCTGACACCGCCACCAGGTGGGTCAATGCTGCCGGAAAAGATACGGCAGTATTTCCCTTGCACTGGCGCGTATGGGGGTCCGTCGGCGTTGTCTGGCACCTACACGCCAGTCTTCTGCTGCTGATGCTACGCTCTGGCTCTGATCCCATGCTGGAATACCTAGGCAGCAGGTTGGGGCAGCTGCGTCGTTGATGCAGCGTGCGGGCTTCCACGCTCGTTGCTCAAGTCTGCTGCTCTAGAGTCTAAGTCTGGAAGCTCAGGGTTTTTTTCTCAGAAACGTGCATGCCAGTGTTAGCATTAGAAAGCAGCTGAAAACTGAAAGTACTTGATTAGGAATGAAGAATGACCAACAATGGGAGACCCCTCCAAGTTCTAGCTCCCCCCCACTAGTGTAGAACTTGTTACTCAGCTAACCAGCCAATCAGAAAATAGTCCTAGACCTATTTTCTGGCAGGCAGGGTTTCCTCGGTGAGCCCTGCCAGACGCCCGACAGCCCAAAACCCGAGGGTTGTCTGTTTTGCCTGAAAACTGGATCATACCATAACACCGACGCTGCAAACGCAGTCGTGCGGTCAGAATCAGCTAGAAAAATAGCAGCAAGGAGTTATGGCTGCCCGAACCCAGGCAGTGCATACGACAGTCAGCGATGTCAAACATGGCCATACAGCAGGAGACATGGACCCTATGCACCGCATGATGCTGCAGACGCAATGCCACAGCCAGACAGAGCGCTAGATGCATGAAGACATCATCTGCAGTGGCAGTGACCGCCGGCGGCCCGACCACAGAGGAGGCCTGCCGATGGAGCTGAGCGCATAGCCAGTGGGAGGAGGCTCCAACGAAGGGTGAGTGGACCTCAGCGTGCGTCGGTTCCACCGAGCGACACTCCAGCGGCGTCAAGTCTCGCTGTCAGTCATCTGCACACCGATGCACACAAGTCGGGAGGACACAACAGAGTACAATGAGAGATGCACGAAAACCAACACTATGTAGCCTGCCACCACAACGGACGGCTACCAACTAAACATGATTGCTCGCTTTGGAGTTGAGACGACATAGCACAGTACTCGGATCGCGGCCTCGAAGTGAAGGCAACGCGGCTTGTAAGAGAACTGTGCTAGGAGGTTGATGGCTAACGCAATGATCTCCTGGTTCTAGCAGCACTGTGACCGCGAAAGGCCATGAAGGGCCTTTCACAGCTCTAGAGCTTGCCGGAGCCATCATCAAAGTCTGGGGGCTGCACTATGTAGAGCTCCTCATCCTCATCCTCAATTTTCTGCCAGGACCATCTTAAAAACCAAAAAAAATAATAACAATAACAAAAAAATCCTCATCCTCAAGAGAGCCATGGAGGAAGGCGTTGCTCACATCCATCTGATGCAGCTCCCACCTGTGCTAGGCAACCATGCTGAACAACGCTTGGCTAGTCGAGAAACGATTGACCGGGACAAAGATCTGGTCATAATCGACCCTCGGGACCTGAACGAATCCCTTGGTCGTAAGACGGGCCTTGTACTTGTCCAGTGACCCGTCTAGCTTCCACTTTCGCCAGAGGACACACTTGGCGCCGATGGCCTTTTGGCTGGAGGGAAGATCGACAAGCTCGTAGACCTTATGTTGTCGGATCGTGGCAAGTTCTACGGTGCATGTAGCCTCCAAGTGCGGCCTTAGGAGATGCTCGAGCCTCACATAGGGTGGATGGGTCCACTCGTCGCTGTGTGGGACGGACAGTGAGGGCGAGTCCGTCTCGTGCCCCAGGTGGCAAGTGTATGAGTGTGGCCACAACGGCACGTCGGTGCTCCTGATGGAGCAGGACGTAGCCCAAAGCTGACCCTGGATGCAGGTCAGTGATGACTGACAAAGTGGCCAGGAGAAGCGCCTTGGTGCCAGGGTTCCCACTCACAACTGTGGGAGTGGGTCTCCCAGGTGGCATGGAGCCTCATGGGGTGACAGGGGATTGTGGCACCAGAGGGCGCGAGGAGGTAGCTTGAGTGCTCAATGTTGGCATGGGTCAAAAGCTCCCTCCTACACCACGTGTGTAGCGCGATGACACTGATAGGGCAGCCGGCACAGTGGAGGTGGCAAACTCGGATGGGGCAGTAGGCTCGGAGTAGGTGGCTTACACGGACGGACGAGAGGGGCTAGCTGACTTCGACGGGGCAGCGGACCCTGAGGGGCTGGTGGACAAGGACCAGGCAGTCGACCCTGAGAAGCTAGCGGACACGGATGGGGCAGCTGGCCCTGAGGGGCTACCGAACACGGACGAGGAAGCCGGCCCAGAGGGGCTGGTTGACATGGACGGGGCAGCCGGCCCAGAGGGGCTAGCGGGCACGGACGGGGCAGCCGGCCCAGAGGGGCCGGCGGGCACGAACGGGGCAGGTGGTCCCGAGGGGCTGGCGGACACGGACAGGGCAGCCGGCTCAGAGGGGCTGGCGGACATGGACCGGGCAGCCGGCCCAGAGGGGCTAGCAGACACGGACGGGGCAGCCGTCCCGGAGGGGCTGGCGGACACTGACGTGGCAGTCGGCCTGGAGAAGCTGGTGGACACAGACGGGGCAGCCGGCTCAAAGGGGCTTGCGGTCATGGATAGGGCAGCCGGCCCTAAAGAGTTAGTAGGCGCATACGATGGGACGCCCAAACACGACTGAACAAAGGACGGACCCACCAATCTCCCACGCGACGGGAGGAACATCCACGCGTCGGAGCAAACGAGATCGCGGGGAAATAGGTCCTCAAAGAAGAGGGCGTCTTGAGACTCAACTATGTAGTGCCGGGATGGATTTCAGAAGCGCCATGCCTTCGACTGACGCGAGACACTGAGGAAGGTGTAGGGTCATCCGCGAGGTTTGAGCTTGCTGCCCTGGTGTGGGGTAGGCAACCATACGATGGCCACGCAACCCCAGACACGAGCCGGGAAAAGACCGGCGCGCTTGCTGCACCAGTGCCGGTATGGTGTGGACTGGCAGGGTAAGGCTCTGTGAGGAATTCGGATCCAGACCCACGTCATGTAGGTCATGGCTTTGAAGTAGAAGCCATCGGAGAGACCAGAATCAACCCACATGGTGCGGACGGCGTCGACCATGGTGCGGTTCCACCGTTCAAAGATACCGTTCTGGGTTGACATGTACGGCGTATGCGTCTCGTGATGGATGCCTGGGGATGCGCTGAAGACTGTGGTCTCCCCCATAAACTGGCCACCGCGATCAGAGCGGAAGCGACAGAGAGGACGACCACACTTGTGCTTAGCATGGACTAGTCAGTCCCTAATGGTGGGGACGACATCGGTCTTCTGTCGAAGACAGAAGACCCAGCGGGAGTAGTCGTCGGTGAGGATCAGGACGTAACGTACGTGCTCCCTCAGATTGTGTTAGAAGGGGACCCATGACATCAGAATGGACCAAGTCCAAAGGTCCAGACACACGAGAGGCAGACAGGGGGTAAGTAGACTGATGCATCTTCCCCTGAGCACAGTCAATGCACTCGGTGGGACACGGTACACTCTGGATCAAGACCCTTGGCTGGCTGCGTGCGAAACATGCTGCCGATAGCAACAGAGTGGACGTGGCAAAGGTGGCAGTGTAGGTGATGTGTGTGCTAACAAAGACAGCGAACTGGTGACAAACACATGGCCACAGTCGACAGGTGGCGAGGAGATGGAGGAAGGTGCAGACAAGCGCGACACGTGCCATAGATTTCCAAGAGCAGTGGCATGCAGGATGACACGACCAGACGGACACAACGACACACTGCCAACACCACGGGAGCGTAGGACGTCCATGCTCATGCGGCCAAGTGCGGTGAAAGATAGAAGGCTGAGTTCAAGACGAGGGACGAAAAGGACATCGGTCACGAAGACATCGCCAGTAGGGCCACGGAAATGAATGACACCGACGCTACGAATGGGTAAGACCTGACCCGAACCCGTCTGAACTCCAGTGACATCGGTGACTGGGCCAAGGACACTGAAGGCCTCGCGTGAGGCCATCATGTTTTGGTTGGCCCCAGAGTCGATGATCCACGTCTCAGACGTGTCCAGGACAGATTTTGCCAGATCATGAGCGGTCACGTGGCACTGAGCAAGGGACACATACGCGGTGGACAAGGGTGCAAACCAGCGCCGTAAGTCATCCAGCCAAGTGACATCATCGCGAAACGAATCAGGTATGGAGGGCACGATAGAAGACAGGGTGCACGAAGGTACAAGGCACAATCGTAGCACACACTCTATCATACAGGGCAATGCAGGCAAACCAGCGACAACACAACTCGAACTTCCCTGGGGAGGAGGGCAAGGCAAGGCGACCTGGAGTGCGATGAACTGATCTAATTGACGTTCGTGGACAAAGGGTCTGACGGAGTACACCGACTGCGGCGTGACGGCACCGAAGTCCAGGAAGGAAGAAAGCGTTGGTGACGGAGGAGCGGGCGTGGACGGCTGGTGATGATACTGCGGTGGAGCTGTCGCGGGTGGCGCGGATGTAACATGAGAAGCGACAGTCACGGTAGAGGTGGCAAGGCGACGCTCGCGCTGGCGACGCATGGTGGCGATTACACATGCCTCGTCTGTCAGGAGTGGAATCGTGTACCACCCGTGGCCTGACTGATCATGGTTATGCCAGACGAGGCTGGCGCCGCCGGATTTGCTGGACTGCTGTTGTGGCTCCTTACCCTTCTTGCTCCTGCGCTTCTTCTTGTTGGACAAGGAGGCGCCTCCGGAGGACGTTGCTGCTGCGGGGGCAGCAACAGCCACTAAGGCGATGGCAGGAGATGCGAGGGACTCTATGCATTGGGTACGTGACACTTGACGAAAAAATCCAGCAGCATTTCCCTTGCACTAGCGCACATGGAGGTCCGCCGACGTAGTCAAGAACCTATATGCTAGTTGTCTGTTGCTTTTGCTGCGCTCTGGCTCTAATACCAAGCTTGAAACTATTCTAGTACGTAGGTTGGAGCAGCTGCGTTGTCGATGCAGCGTGCGGGCTTCCACGCTCATTGCTTAATCTGCGGCCCCCTCTGTCTGCCCTTCTAGAATCCAAGTCTGAGGACTCTGGGTTTGTTACTCAGAGACGCGCGCGCCTATGTTAGCGCCAGAAAGCAACTGAGAACTGGAAATGACTGATTAAGAACTCAGAATGAGACACAATGGGAGACCCCTTCAAGAACTAGCCTCCCCCAGCTCTGTAGAACTTGTTACTCAGTTCACCAGCCAATCAGAAAATAGCTGAAATGCCTGAAAATGTTTTCAGGCAGGCAGATTTTCTTGGTGAGCCCTGCCATACGGCCGACAGCCCAAAACCCGGACGTCGTCCGTTTTGCCTGAAAACTGGACCATACCATAATACGCACGTTGCAAACGCAGCTGTGAGGTCAGAATCAGCTAGAAGAAAAGTAGTCAAGAGGTATAGCCACCTAAACTTTGGCAACGTCTACTCTAGTCCTTGGTTCCAAAAGTGTCCAAAACTCATAAAATGTGGACCCTTTGCATGATACAGCACTGCGAATGCAACAGTGTAGTCAAACATGGCACTGGACTTGTGTAGACAGCAAAAGCATCGACAGAGACTGCCGGCGGCACGACTGCCGAGGAGGTCCACAAACCGAGTTGAGCATGTAGAGGAGAGGAGGAGGTTCTAGCAAACTGCAAGTGGGCCTCATTGTACGTCGGCTCCTCCAGACGACACTCCAACAGCGTTGCATCTCACTGTCAGTCATGTACACGCTGATGTACACAAGCTGGGAGGACATAACAGAGTACGATGAGAGATGCGTGAAAAACCAACAGGGTTCACACCTAGACTTTCCTCCTAAGTGTGAGAAAGTTCTTTCAGAGAAACATAACCACAATGAGTATGCGCAATGCCTCGGGAAAGCATGAAAATTTGATTTGCACAAATCTGCAATCATGAATGCCAAAACATGTTCCTTTGTGCTCAATCTGGCACTAGTTCCTGCAGTCGACCTAGGGATGGAGATCATGCATCCGTCCTGCATATTTCCCTGGCACCGTTGTGACTTGTGGCATCCTGCCCCCCCTGTATGCATATCTTGTGACTTTTGGATTCTCAACTACGCAGTCACCCGTTACATGATGTCCTTGCCCTCGTTGTTTTTCTCCTTAGGCCCAGTTCAATCCATTCGCTTTGTTCACATTGGATTGGGCCAGTTGATTCCTTTCCAAGGCGTCAATGTTGTTTGCTTGGTGGGTCCTAGCGACACTCTGTTTCTCCCTGAAGTTTTGTATGTGCATTCTTTGGAACTCAACGCGCCATTGGTGCCATCCATGGACGATCAACGAATGGAGTTCTCTGCCAGTAATGGTGTTGGAACTGTCATGTTTCATCCCTCTGGCTATGTTGTCTTACATGGGATCAAACATGAGAAGCTCTCTTGTGTCCCACTCCTTTCTTCCTTGACCTCCACAATTGGCACTGCTCTCAGCCATGTCGCACCTTCACTACCGCCTGATTTTTTGCACCGCTTGCATAGTCGTCTCGCCCACTGGCGCCATCACCAGCATACTCTGTCTTCAATCCGTTGTTGGTGTATCCCCTGCCACTTTCCCTTCCCCTTGCCCCTATGGCAGTCTCGTTTGCCCAAGGGAATGTATATTGTTCTACCTCCACTTCCTCAAAATCATCCTCTTGGTCGTGTTCACACTCATGTTGTGAATCCTCTACCCCATGACCTTCTTGGACAATTTGGCTGGAATGTTTTATGTCTCATTAATGAACTCTCCCGGTTTTTTTTTTATCTTCAATCTTTGCCAAAAGCACGAAGTTCGTGCGGTCACCAGATCCTTGCTGCTCCAAGCTAAACGTGCATGCCATTGGTCTTTGTGCATCTCTTGCAGTGATTGTGGTGGTGAGATTCTCGGATCCACCACCCACCTTGAGTTGAAGGGGGTGTATCTGGAGACACTGCTCCATACAGACCCCAACAGAATACTATCTCTCAGTGCTAGAATTGTACTCTAGAAAACAATGTGCATACCTTGCTATTTGAGTCATGCTGACACCCTCTCTTTATGTTTGAGGCCATCAGATACATAACCTAGGTTTGGAATCGTGTCCCTCATGGTCCTCTCTCTCTCTCTCTCTCTCTCTCTCTCTCTTTCTCTCTCTCTCTCTCTCNCAGAATACTATCTCTCAGTGCTAGAATTGTACTCTAGAAAACAATGTGCATACCTTGCTATTTGAGTCATGCTGACACCCTCTCTTTATGTTTGAGGCCATCAGATACATAACCTAGGTTTGGAATCGTGTCCCTCATGGTCCTCTCTCTCTCTCTCTCTCTCTCTCTCTCTCTCTCTCTCTCTCTCTCTCTCTCTCTCTTACTATCATGCCCTCTGTGTGTTGGTACGGAACCCATGCTGACCTCAACCTTGCACGTGTCTGGCACAACGTTGCATCCGTCTGACACCCAGACGATTTGCGTGAAAACAAACTCCCATCACAGTCGTTTATGTCCCTTCCTAAGCGTTTCATCACAGTCTAAAGCCTGGCACTTCTCAGCCTTGCGCGTCAGTGCATCATCAAGTCCCGTGACACTTTTTCTTTCAAGTTTGTACTCTTCCGTGACCTTGGTCGCTCTCTCGGTTGGGTGGGGAACTGGTCATACAATCCTAATGACTGCTCCAGTGCAACCTCCTTCCTTGCCTCTTGCCCGGTTGTCAGGAGGTTTTTCCATAGTCTTTATTCCATCTTCGATCCACACCGTCTAGCCTCTTCGGGATTCCATCCTCCCCTCTCATATATTCTGTTTTTTCCCAAGAGCCTCCTGCTCATTCCTCCGCGGCTCCGTCAAGGCCAATCGCACTTGTCTTGGCCAGTCTGCCTATCCCTCCTGCACTCCATCTTTCTAGTCTGCCTCGGCTTGTGGACCCCGGTCCTCCACCGGTGTCTCCTTTTTTCCGTGGTAGGTGCCTTCAAGAAATCCTTGCCCGCTCCATGATGAGCTCCTCCATAGCCGTTTGACTCGGTCTCACACAAAGTAGTCCCCTGTCATTCCCACAGGCATTAACAGGCTAGGCCTGGCCAATAGGGTTTTCCATCCCAGTTCCGCTCTTGGCTATGCGCTTCTTGCAACTGAGTTGGAGCTGGCGTTAGACACCAACATTGTTAGCAGAAATGTAGGGTGTCACACCATTGTGGCCACTGCGCCTCTGCCTCTTGAATCCACCATGGTTCCCCAGGCACGCACGTCATTAGATGCTCATTGGTGGGAAGCCGCCATGCGAGATGAGTTAAAGGCTCTTGAAAACCGTGGTGTTTACAAGCTAGTGGATCTATTGCGAGTCCAAGCCTAATGGCTTACTTGACAATTACAACGCTCTTCGCACTACAAAGGGGTTTTCCCAAGTCCCATGCATTGACTTCAGTGAGATGTTCTCATCTGTCAGTTACTACACAGAAGCACTTGTGTTGTTGTGTACAACAACACAAGTGCTTCTGAGCCTTATGGCACACCATGACTGGGAACTAGAACAGATGGACATGAACAATGAGTTCCTGTACAGATATAAGGATGAGGAGATACACACGGTTCAGCCCCCTTAGTTCTATGATGACAGCGAAAAAATCTGGTGGCCGCGAAAGGCCCTCCTTGGTTTGAAACGGTTGCCTTGGTATTAAAAACAAGTGATCACTTCGACCCTTGAAAAGGGGAGTGTCGACGCGTTACGGTGGATCTATCAATCTTTGGAACTTGAGTGTCAGCACAATTTGTCACCATCCTCTCCTGTATTTTGTATCACCCTGTTTGGATGTTGTGCATTATTTGAAGTCTCTACCATAGTCTACTTACAGAACAAAAGACTTGGGGCCAGCTCGTGCCTTTCCAGGCATGGAGCTTGAGCATGAGCGATCCCGTCACGTCCTCAACATCCATCAAGATGTGTACATTTGGGAGCGCTTCACCCTCGTGCTTGAGTTTGTCCCCACGTCATTGATGTCAATGACCCCAGCTAGGAGGAATTCGAAGAAAATGGATGTGTTGAAGCAGGGGGAGGCAATGGAAACAACAAATGACCTCCACGTCATAGGATCCCTCATTTACATGGGGGGCACTTCTACGGCGGATGTCACCTTTTCCATAAACTTCTTGGCTCAGTTCTCACAGTTTCCTAGGGCAAGACACATGGTGGCCGCATTGCGTGTTGTTAGATAGGCACTTTCCACTGCCTAGATTGATCATTGCTATAGAGAACAACCATCAGTGGTCATTGATGGCCACATAGAAAACAATTGGGCCCATGATGTGGATGCTCATAGTCATACTTGCAACATCTTCCTCGTTTGGGAGACTCCTGTATCCTAGAAGAGTGGTAAGGAGTGTTTTCTGGCACAAATTTCCAGCAAAGGAGAGTACGTTCCTCATGGTGTGGGGAAATTTGAGATTGTTTATTTGTGTTGCCTATTGTTGTGCACCCCCATCCATTATATCAGGTTGTTTTGTGATAGCCAGAGCACCAAGGCTACTGCTAAGCACAATGGCATGCATCACACTTGCACCAAGCACATCAATGTGGATCATTATTTTGTACATGAGTTTGTGGCTCTGAGTCATGTCCGGATCGTTTGGGTCGATATCCCATAGCATAGAGTTGGCTTCCTTATGGTTGCACTAAGCAATAACGTCTGTAGGTCCAAGGAGCTCAAGTGACTGGCCGCCTCATCCATTTTGGTTGAGACACATCACAACAAAATGTTCATGGTCATCATAGGTCAAGGTTGAAAACATGCCACCAAATCCTACTTGTGCCACATGGCATTGCCACGCTGGAAAGAGGACACCAGCGACATTCTTGGAATGGAGGAGTGACGCATTTCTCCATTGTGCTACTTCATTTCCCACTCTCCTGACTAGTGGATGTTCCGTAGGCTAGTGTTGAACAAGCCTTTAGCACGGAACTTTCTTTCCATACGAGGTGTCCTTGACATGCTAGTCGTGATGCCCGAAAATGCATAACAAACACTTCATAATCATCTTCAACCCTAAAGTCGGTCTGTACGCTACACTTAGCATACAAATCTTGAGATTGTCATGTTGTGTGAAAAAAGAGTACACTTGTAGAATTCAAGGACTCGTTGGGGACGTTACACTACCCCCTCTTCAAAATGTTGAAATCATGGAATGAGATTCCACTTCGATGCCTTCTATTGAATGTTTCCCACCTTTGTAGTGGAAGTATCATAGTTGAACGCATCAATTTCTTGCTAGGAACATTGTAAGGTTTCAGCAGCTGAATTCCAAATTCAACGAGCGCTCCTTTGGGGTCAGTAGCCAATTTTTTGCCCGTTCAGCGGATCACTGGAAAAGTAGTGTATCATGTTTTCTTTTCACCAAATTTGAGCCAGTGATCCATTCATACAAACAACTGTCCGTTGGGAAGTAATTCCAGTTGCATAACGATGCCGCAACAGCATATACGATGCCACATGCACGTCACCCATGAATTCGCATCTTGTTCCCCATAGTTGCCACGCACACCCTCAGTCCACAACCTCACCTTGGATGCCTAATGATGGCATGCAAGTGAATGACAGGCCCTCATAAGGAGGGCCATTGAATTCCGGGCACAACACTTGGTGTTATTTAGAGAGCTTTTACTGGACATCCTTGCATGCATCATCAAGTGACTTCGTTCTCGGCCCATGATAAACGGATCATTCACAGGCGTATCCTGGTTTGCTAAGATGAACAAAGGATAGCCAATGCGTCTCTTCAATATGGATCGCATGACACATCCAACGTGGTTGTGCATCACCATCTTCTAGATGACAGATCGTCCATGCAACACGCACATCTATTTGTCTAGGAATAGACATTCATGTCCATCCATTGTGTCTGTTTTGGCATGTCAATGTATCAATTTATGGAGTTGTTTAAATGTGACGTGCCAACTCTGTAGAGATCAATCCGTGAAGTCGTTCAAGCTCTTGTATATGTCGCTCCATGCATCAGCAATCTACCTACATCAGAAGCGAACCCCCATCCATTGGAGTGGAAGACGTCATTACCTCCCATGGTTCAAGAACTGCGTGGGTAACCATGGCACCCATGTTCCACTAACATTTTGGCGGATACGACATAGCGCATACGTTAATAGACATCATTGGTGACCTATGACCACAGCTTGTGTTTTAGGGTTGCCAATGTTAGGTCAGAGGGTTTTGCACATTACGTGCGGATGTTTGCAAGTGTTGTTTGTCAGTAACTTCGTGTTCTGACACACAAATACATGGTCGTAGACACAAAATTCTCAGATTACCTTGGTCTCACGACTCCATATCACAACACGTGAAATCACTTATAGATGTTTGGCCCCGGTCAACTACGGCTGCAAAGTAAGGAGGAACTGTTTAACTGATGGCACACAAAAAAATAAGTCGGGAAACGGCAAAAGGACAAGCCGCAACTGGAACTCTTGTCCGTGAGGAGCGATCTGCACCAAAGGATCGCCCATCTGAACAGCCTACACTGCCGCAGAGGGTTTTTGAGATTGCTAAGTTTGACGCAGGGTACGAGGACGACCAACGAGCGATACTGCTACAACTTCAGCCTCGAGGATGCAAAAGTTGAATAACGGTACCAGCACTATTGGATTGAGGAGCTTCACACAGCTTCGTAAGCAATGGCATCGTTCTTAAGATGGGTTTGCAGAAAAAACCAGGGGTGTTTGAAGGAAAACCGTTGATTGGAAATTACAGATACGGAGAATCCGTGAACCACTACGACTACAAGTGAGAGATCTTTGGGATGTATCAGTCTAGAGGTCTTGTCCAAAATCATCCTCGGACAAGATTTCCTCTACCAGCACAATCCGCAGGTCGCCTGGAACAGTAGTGACTTCTACATGGAGATTGACGGCGCTAAACAAAAACTTCCGTGCGTGGGACGGAAGCCAACAGCGAAAGTAGCACAGGTGGAAGCAGCAAAACAAATTGCGGAAACCGAAAAGCGACAACTGGTGCAGCCGATGCTGCTCAACGTGGCCAAGAATTGTCTATGCCGAGGAGCTCATGCGTGGCTCATACATCTCAAGCCAATATGAGATGCGGAAGTGGCAGCAGCTGACTCATCATCGGCCTCATCATCCTCATCGACCTCGACAAAGTTTGCGATGGTACTCAAAGAATTCGCACCTCTCATCCAGGAGTTCGCGAACGTCTCCCCGATAAACTCCCAAAGAATGGACCTCCTCAGTGAGACATCAACCATCGCATCGAACTATAGCAGCCAACCTACTGTCCAAAGGGCCTATCGGATGAGCGATGACGAGCTGACCGTGCTAAAAAAGAAGCTCAACGAGATGCTCGGCCGGGGATTCATCTGCCCATCCACGTCACCATATGTTGCATATTCGTGAAAAGGAAAACTGGGAAGATGCGGATGTGCGTGGATCATTGGGCGTTGAACGACGCTACCATCAAGAACCGCTAACCACTTCCACAAGTTGACGAACTTTTTGACCAACTCCAAGGAGCCTGAATTTTCAGCAAAATTGACTTGCACATCGGATATCACTAGATCCACGTGGCAGACGCCGACATCGAGAAGACGGCGTTCCAAATCCGCTACGGACACTTCGAGTTCACGATTATGCCATTTGGACTCACAAATGCCCAGGCAACGTTTATGACGGCAATGAACAACATTTTTCGTCCGTACCTCGACGATTTTGTCGTGGTGTGCCTCGACGACATTATGGTGTACAACCGCACCTTGGAGGAGCACAATAGACATCTTTGAAAAGTTCTCAAAGTTTTACAAAGAGAGAAACTTTTCAGAAAACTCTCGAAATGCGACTTTGGTCGTCGTTCGATCGAGTTTTTGGGTCACGTCATCCACAGCAGACAGAGCACCATGGAATGGAAAAAAGTGGCAGCAGTCGCTGATTGGCCAATGCTGACCAACGTTCAAGAAATTCAGGTTTTTCTTGGATTTACAATTGCTACCGGCGATTCATACGGGACTACGCCCGAGTATCAGTGCCTCTTTCCAACCTCACTTGAAAAGAAAACGAGTGGCGCTGGGGAGACATCAAACATGAAGCGTTCACTGCGTTCCGGAACGTTCTGACCTCGACGCCAACCCTATGATTAGTTGACACGACGGTCGACTACAACATGGCTACGGATGCATCAGACCAAGCCATTGGCATGATTCTTCTACAAGACTATGGCCATGGCAAACAACCAGTCACCTACATATCACGAAAACTGCGAGGACCGGAACTCAACTACGGTGTCCACAAAAAGGAGGTGATGGCGGTCGTGCACGAGTTCACGACGTGGCATTCTACCTGGAGTGTTGCCGATGCATCGTTTGCACCGACCAACACGCGTTGACATGTTTGAAGATGCAACCGAATCTGAGCTGACGGCAAACCCGATGGATGGAGTTCCTTGAGTCTGGGTTTGACTACAAAATCAAGCACCGGCCAGGCAAAACCAATGCGGTAGACGCACTCAGCCGCCGACCGGGTTTCATGGCCAACATGGCAACCTTACAACTAAATAAAGACCCATACCTCAAGCGACTGTCCGCACGAGGCTACGACCAGAACGACGGATATGATGAAACCAAAGTCTGGTTCGACGCACTCTACTGGCGACAATGCTTCATTCGCCAAGTGGTTATTCTCCTAAACGACGAACTTCATTGTATGCTACTCGAGGAGTGCCACGATTCCGGGCCAGGTGGATACTTTGGATAGGACAAGACACTACAGAAGCTGGCAAAGAACTATTGGTGGGACAAGATGCAATCCGACGTGGCCAATTTCTGCAAAACCTGTGACACATGTCAGCAACAAAAATCTCATTGCATGAGGCCACCCGGACCTCTACAGCCACTCTGTATTTCAAGAGAACCATGGGCAGACATCTCCATGGACTTCCTCATGGGATTACGGGTCACACCCGTGGGATATGAGGCAATCCTATTGGTTGTCAACAGGTTTTCCATAATTTCCCACTTCATCCCGACAACGACCACCGTCAACGCTGAGGGAACAGCACGGTGTACCGAGAACCATCACGAGCGACAGAGATAGTCGATTCACCAGCTGTTTGTGGCACGAACTATTGACTCGCTAAAGCAGCAGAATTCAACTTTCAATAGCATTTCATCCTCAAACCGATGGTCAAACCGGGCGGACAAATCAAACGCTCAAACAACTGCTCCCAACACCGTGCGAACCTCATGGGAAGGATTAGGCACAAAAACTCCCAACCACCAAAATCGTATATGATTTGATAGTATTTACAACAACTGGTAAAACTCCATTTGAAGTGGTCAATGGCAAAATTCTCACCAAACCAGCAAGACTACAAAGTTCCAGTAGTATTCGAGCAGTCGACGTTCAACGACGGGACTTCACCACCATCTAGGAGGAAACACGACTGACTCTCGCCAAGATGCAAGGAGGGATGAAGCGAGCACCTGATCAATATCGCAGCAATGACGTCTTCACCGCTGGCGATAAAGTCCTCCTCATCTCGGCAAACATCAAGCTACGAGGATCCGACTATTTGAAGCTGAAATTGTGATAATTGGGATCATTTGAGATCGAGCACATGCATACCCCTGTGGTTGCGCGACTCAAACTCCCCGACACTTTGCGTGTTTATTCGGTGTTCCATGCCAGCAGATTTGAATGGAAAAACTAGGCAGTAGGTTGGGGCAGCATCATTGTTCATGCATTGTGTGGGCTTCTACGCTCGTTGCTTAAGTCTGCTGCCTCCTCAGTCTGCTCCTCTAGAGACTAAGTCTGGAAGCTCTGGGTTTTTTGCTTACAAATGCGCGCGCCAGTGTTAGCGCTAGAAAGCAGCTGAAAACTGAAAGTGACTCATTCGGAATGAAGAATGAGCAACAATGGGAGACCCCTCCAAGTTCTAGCTCCCCCCCACTAGTGTAGAAATTGTTATTCAGCTAACCAGCCAATCAGAAAAGAGTCGTAGACCTATATTCTGGCAGGCACGGTTTTCTCGGTGAGCCCTACGAGACGCCCGACAGCCTAAAACCCGGGCGTCATCCGTTTTGCCTAAAAACTAGACCATACCATAATACCGACGCTGCGAACGCAGTCTTGTGGTCAGAATCAGCTCAAAAAATAGCAGCAAAGAGTTATGACTGCCCGGCCCATGATGTCAAACAGTACCACGCAGCAAGAAACATGGACCCTAGGCAGAGCATGATGCTGCAGACGTAATGGCACAGTCAGAAATAACGTTGGGTGCATGCAGACAGCATATGCGGTGGCAATGACCGCCGAGGAGGCCTGCCGATGGAGCTGAGCACGTCGCCGGAGGCAAGAGGCTCCAGCAAATTGCGAGTAGGCCTCAGCGTGCTTGGGCTCCACCGGATGACACTCCAATTTTAGTCTCGTCGTCAGTCATGTGCATACCGATGTACACGCAAAAACCAACACTCTCCCATGACTCACAGGCGTAGTGCACATGTGTGGGCAGAGACACAGTCAACAATCAGACTCCCCTAGGGCATGCAGAGATGCAGGCATGGAAAAAGAGAGACACTCAAGGACGCACGTCAACCGAACTCACAGCCTTCTTGAACGAGTCGCGCTTCAGTGCCTTGGTCAAGAAGTCAGCCAGCTGCTGTGCTGTCTCAACCCACACAATGCTGATGCTTCTGTCATACAACAATGAACACACATAGTGATACTCAATATTGATGTGCTTTTTGTGTGTGTGATGCATGACGTCATTGTCGCCGATGGCCATGGCACTCTCATTGTCTCAATGCAATGTGATGGATACGACGGATTGACGCAACTCACACAACAGACGACGCGACCGCACACTCTCACACGCGCCTGAGCCAAGGGCCACGTACTCAGCCTCAGTAGTGCTGTGTGCAATCCATCCTTGCTTGCCACTACGCCAGGATACAGCCGTGCCGCCGATCAGAAAGATTTAGCTTATGTGATTCATAACGTCTGGACTGCTGGCCCAGTCACTGTCGATGTAGCCCACCGCGACGACAGACGGCTGGCGGCGGAATATGAGACCTCATCGAGGAGTCAAGACGACGTAGCGTAGTACTCGGATGGAGGCCTCGAAGTGGAGGTGATGCGGCTCCTAAGAAAACTGAGCCAGGAAGTTGACAATGAACGCGATGTCTAGGCGCGTCGTCGTCGCCAGGATCATCAGTGACCCGATGACTCGTAGATACCTGGTCATGTCAACTGGCTCTCCCACAACGGTTGGGTCAGGACTCTTTAGCTTCACCTGGCCATCATGTGACATGGCTGAAGATGCGCTGGACATGAAGGGTAGTTCCTCGGCGAAGCGAGTGGACAGGGTCTGCACATAGGGAGCCTGGTGGACATGTAGGATGTCCTAGGAGCGATCATGCTCGGGCTCCATGCCCCTGAAGACTCAGACAGACCCAACATCCTTCATTCCGTAGGTGGTGTGCAACAAGTTCTTGACACGCTGGATGGCAGTCATGTCAGGTGACGCAATGAGGAGATCGTCCACGTAGACAAGAACTGCGTCGAGGGTCTGGCCTCGCGGGCTGACGAACAGTGAGGGGTTAGCGGTGTTGTGCTAAAGGCCGCCGCAAAGGAGTGTGCTGCTGATCTCTCGGTTCCAGCACCAAGGCGACTCCTTCAGGCCGTAAAGGGCCTTCCACAGTCGCCAGACTCTCCCAGTGCTGTCGTCGAAGCCTGGAGGATGCACCATGTAGAGCTCCTCACCCTCCAATGAACCATGGAGGAAGGTGTTGCTCACGTCCATCTGATGCAGCTCCCACCCATGCTCGGCAACCAGACTGAAGAGCGCTCTGCTCGTCGAGAACCTGCTAACTGGAGCAAAGATCTTGTTGTAGTCAACCCAAGGGACCTGGGCAAACCCCTTGGCTCTGAGGCGGGCCTTGTACTTGTCCAAGGACCCGTCGGACTTCCATTTTCCCCAAAAGACCCACTTGGCACCGATGGCCTTCCGACCTGGAGGGAGGTCGATGAGGTCATACACGTGGTGTTTCCAGATAGCAGCAAGCTGGTTCGCGCAGGCAGCATCCCAGTGTCCGGCCTCAGGAGAGGCACGAGCCTAGCATAGGGTGGCTGGGTCCTTCGGGCGTGGTATGGAGCGGACTGAGAGATCATGTGCATCTCGAGCTCTAGGTGGGATGCGTGCGAGTACAGCCATGACAGCATGCTGATGCTCGTGAAGAAGCATGGCGTAGCCCACTACAGAGCCATGGTGAAGGTTTGCAATGATAGCGGAAGTGGTCAGGCCGAGGGCCTTGGTGCCAGGGTGGAAGAGACACGTGGAGCGACAGGGGATGGAGGCGCCACAAGGTGAGGTGTTGTGGTCTGCATGCTCACTGACAGCATGGGTCGGCGGCTGCCACCTGGGCCACGCATGTAGCGCTGTAGGGCGGGAGATGGCCCAGAGTTTGACGGGCCGATGGAGGCAGATGCGACTGCTGGCCCGGAGGGACGAGCGGCCGCAACTGGGGCTCTTGATCCAGAGGGGCTAGTGGACGCAACTGGGGCTGCCGACTCGAAGGGGCGAGCAGGCGCGATTGGTACGGCTGGCCCGGAGGGGCCAGCCGTACGCCATTGAGGCTGCCAGCCCGGAGGACATAGCGCACGCGACTGGGGCGGCTGGCCCGGAGGGACCAATGGACGCGACTAGGGCGGTTGGCCCGGAGGGACAAGTGGACACGACTGGGACCGCCATCCCGAAGGGACCGGTGGACGCGACTGGGACCGCCGGCCCGGAGGGACCTGTGGACGCGACAAGGACCGCCGGCCCAGAGGGTCCGGTGGACGCGACTGAGACCACCGGCCCGGAGGGACCGGTACACGCAACTGGGACCGCCGGCCCAAAGGGAACAGTGGGCACAACTGGGGCTGCTGGCTCGGAGGGGCCAACAGGCACGACTGGGGCTGTTGGCTTGGAGGATGCGACAGGGGCTCCTTGCTCGGATGGAGTAAGTGATGTGCCACCTAGAAGCGGTAGGATGGAGGACGGACTCACCACTCCCCCACACGACGGGAGGGACATCGACGAGCCAGAGCGAACGAGATCGCACAGAAACAGTTCCTCAAAGAAGAGGGCATCATGGGACTCAACGATACAGCGTCGGGAGGGATCCCAGAAGTGCCAAGCCTCGGAAAGTCGAGAGACACTGAGAAGGTGCAAGGTCACCCGCGGGGTGGGCAGCCACACGATGGCTACGCAACCCCAAACAAGAGGAGAGTAGAGGTTGGCTCGCTGACCGCACCATTGCAGGTACAGCGTGGACTAGCGGGGAAGGGGACCGTGAGGAATCTGGTTCTAGACCCACGTCATGTAGGCCATGGCTTCAAAGTAGAATCCATCGGAGAGGGCAGACTCAACCCGCATTGTGCGGATGACATCGGCCATGGTACGGTTCCACCGCTCGTAGACGCCATTCTGAGTGGGCGTGTAGGGCACGGACGTCTCGTGGTGTATACCGAGGGAGGCGAGAAAAGTCATGGTCTCACCCATGTAATCACCACCACGATTGGAACGAATGTGGCAAAGGGATCGACCACACTTGCGCTCGGCAAGGACAAGCCAATCCTGAATGGCACGGGTAACATCACTCTTCTACCGAAGACAGAAGACCCAGCGGTAGTGCGAGTAGTCGTCAGTGAGGGTGAGGACATAACGGCCATGCTCTCTGACAGACTCGGTAGGGAGAGGACCCATGACATCGAATGATCCAGGTCGAGAGGGGCGGACGCACGAGAGGAGGAAAAAGGGTATGTGGACCGGTGTATCTTGCCCTGAGTGCAATCAAAGCACTCCGTGGGACACGGCAAAGGGAAGGGAAAGTCTCAGAGTCAAGGCCCTTGGCCGGCTAGATGTATAGCATGCTGTCGACGGCAGCTCAATGGACGTGGCAAAGGCGGCGGTATAGAAGCCGAGTGTGCTGCGGAGAGAGAGAGAGAGAGAGAGAGAGAGAGAGAGCTAGTGACAAACATAAGGCCTATGGCGGCCGATGGGGAGGGGACAAAAGGAAAGGAGGACAGACAAGGTATGTGCAACAGNGGAGAGAGAGAGAGAGAGAGAGAGAGAGAGAGAAAGAGAGAGAGAGAGAGAGAGAGAGAGAGAGAGAGAGAGAGAGAGAGCTAGTGACAAACATAAGGCCTATGGCGGCCGATGGGGAGGGGACAAAAGGAAAGGAGGACAGACAAGGTATGTGCAACAGGTTGCCATGGACGGTGGCGTGAAGAACGACAAGACTGGACGGACGCAACGACACAGTGCCAGCACCACGTGAGTGCACAACGTCCATGCTCATGTGGTCAAGGGCGCTAAGGAACAGGAGGCTGAGCTCAAGACCGGGGACAAAAGGGACATCGTTCAAGAAGACATCACTGGCGGGATCAAGAAAACGAACAACACCAACGCTGCGGACAAAAAACACCTGGCAAGAGGCTGTCCGCACACAAGATACATGGCCAACATGACCAAGCATACTGAAGGCCTTATGAGAGGCCGTCATGTGATGCATGGCCCAGGACTCAATGATCCAGGACACCGTCGGGTACTGGACCAGAGTCGCCAGATCGGTAACGGTCACATGGCAGCACGGAAGAGACGCAGACGCGGTGGAAGGGGGTGCAAACCGAGACTGCCAATCATCAAATCACGCGACGTTGTCATGGACGGGGACAAAGGAGACCACGTGAGAAGGCAAGATAGACAATGAGGCAGGACCGTAGCTTTGTCTCAGTCATGCAGGGCGACGGGGACGAGCAGGAGGTGACGCAACTCGCACTTCCCTGGGGGGGAGGGCGAGGCAGGCCAAGCTAGAACGCAGCTTCAACTGTCACTCACACGAGGATGGCCTGGTAGTGTAGACTGAGTACGGAGTGATGGTGCCGAGCCCCGGATAGAACGAGGACTGCACCGGTTAATGGAACGGGGGCGCTCGTATGCCCAGGGCATGAGGGTGCCATGGGCCGCCATGGTGGAGAGGACGTCTCGGGAGTAGTGCACAAAGATGTCCGCGTACGCGGTGGTGGCGCCACGCTTGATGGTGAGGAGCATAGCCAGAGGGGGTGGAGCAGAGGTGCCGAGGCGACGAAGGATGTCTTCAGCCCGCTTCTAGTAGGCGCTGACTGTCTCGATCTCCCCAATGTGGAGGGAGCTGAACTCCCGCAGTAGACGGCTGGTCTCAGCCTTGCTAGACGGGCAATGGGGGCGAGTGAGGACGAGCCACGCAGCTGTAGGGTTTGGGACATCGCTAGCCGTGAAATCGCCAAGAAAGGGCTCTAGGGCCAGTCGGGAAGTCGGAGCAGCGACAGGGACGAGGGCGCGGACAGCGCGACCAGTGTCATACAGCTGATCGGCCTGCGTGGAGTCGTACGGAAGAGTGTAGTATGCCCACAAGCCCTCACCCTGTGCCCAGATGCGGAAGCTGAGCTCCCAAATCCGGCTTGAAGCGGCAAGGACGGCGTCTCAAAGTCCTTTTGCCTGTGGCCAACACCCAGAGTGGGACCAAGGACGGAGGTTTCTGTCTGCTGCTGGCGCTGAGTCTGTTGTTGCGCCAGGTGATGCGTGGCAGCGGAAACATTGGGATTGGCGTGTCTAGGAGGAATGAACGGTAGTGGAGAAGTAGTGGCCTTCTGTGAGGCTAGTTGTTGCAGTGTTGTAAGCTGCTACGTCAAAGGGGCGAGCTGTTGCTAAATGGCAGCTAAGGGATCAGGGATGTCGGTGACGACGCTTGTTGGCTACTACTTCTGCTGCTGGTGCTGCTTCCACTGCTGCTGCTACTACTACTAATGCAGTTGTAGCTGCTTCTGTTCCTCGTTTTGCTACTACCGCTGTTGTTGCTGCTGATATTGCTACAGCTGTTGTAGCTGTTGTAAGAAAAGGGGGGTACCCCTCTTGGGTGTCCCCCCAACGGAGGAGGTCCCCTCCCCACTGGGGTTGTTAGCCATGGTTTTGGTACCCCCTCTCTTTGTTTTGTTTTTTTGTGCTGTTGATGTCATTAGTGATGTCAGCCTAGGACGACTACCGTCAGTAGCTGCTACGGCGTAATCTATTGTTGTTGCTGCTATAAATTTTTGTCCCCACCCTTCTTCCTTTTTTTGTTGATGATGCGAGTAGTGACGTCAGTAGTGACGTAAGAGGCTAGATGTTGACGTCAGTAGCGACTGTGGTTAGGGCCGCTACTACACAACTGTAGCGGCTACTATTGTTGACACCGCTGTTGCTACTATTGTTGCTGTTACTGCCACTACTGTTGATACTACTGCTATTGTTGTTGTTGCTACTACTATTGCTTCAACTGTTGTTACAGCTGTTGTTACTACTGCTGCTGCTACTGCTACTATGGCTACTATGGCAGCAGCAACTGCTGCTGCTTCTGTTATAGCTACTGCTGCTGCTTATGTTATAGCTTCTGCTGCTACTACTGTTGTTGTGGCTGCTGTGGCGGTAGCAACTGCTGCTACTGTTGCAACTGTTGCAACAGTTGCTACTGCAACTGCTAGTACTATTGCTAGGGTGCGAGAATGTTTTTAAGTTAGTCCTCTTTTTTCCTCTCTTTTTGTTTAGCACAGCAAGCCTCGCTGCTCACTGTGGGAAGCGAGCTACAAGCAACGAGCTTGCTGCTTGTTGCCATCAGCTCGCTACTCGTAGCAAGCAGCGGGCTCGCTGCTTGCAGGCCGCTGATCACGGCGAGCTGCGGGTTGCGAGCAGTAGCAGCTGCTACTGGCTACTGCCGGCTACAGCTCGCTACTGCTGCTGTAGCAGCTGGCTGCTAATGCTGCTTGTTACTACTTACTGCTACAGCTGCTTCTACTGTTGCTGCTCAATGCTACTACTGATGTTTGCTGCCGTTGCTGCTGCTGGTGCAAGCTGCTGCTGCTGGCCGCCGCTTTTGCCTGCTGCTGGCTGCCGCTACTGCTTGCTGTTGCGGGCTCCTACAATAGCTACGAGCTGCTGCGGGTTGTTACCGCTGCCGCCTACTGCTGCTACTGCAAGTTGCTAATGCTGCTGTCTCCTACTGCTGAAGGCAACTACAGCTGGATGCTGTTGACATTGCTTGCTATAGTTGCCTACCATTGTTGTTGTTCCAAGCTGCTACTAGTGCTTTCTCGTGCCAGTCACTGTACCTGGGTGACGTTGCCACGTGCGTCATCGACCGCAGGTGTCGGACGCGGCCTGCCGGTCACCTCCTTGCGTCATGCATGGGGGGTTAGAGCTGCCAAGAATCCGACCGCATTTCCCCTGGCCTAGTGGCCGTGGGAAAAAATCTGACGGCGCCACCAGGCGGGTCAATGCTGCCAAGAAAATCCAGCAACATTTCCCCTACACTGGTCTGTATGGGGGTCCACCGACGTTGTCTGTGAGAAGATGCGTGGAAGCTTCCTAGTGACACAGCCGCTGACTAGGCGTTAGTGCCTGGTCAGACGGTGACGACAGTCACAATTCGTGCACACAACGATAAGGGTCTGGCTAGGAGACACAAGGCAAAGTGTCAGAATGCTTCAATAGCATTTGCCGAGAGAAATGACAAATGACAGGTCCATGGCATAAGTACCTGCCGTGACGCACGGCGGGTGACGCACGCGGTAGTGCAAGATCTGTCCTGAAACCGGCCCAAAACCACTGTTTTGGCCGTAACTCTGCGCAAACATATCAGAACGCTATGCTGTCTAAACCTAAACGTGCAAGATCAAAAGCCGGAAGCTACAACTGGTCACATGTATGCATCCGGCATCAAACGGTGGACACACAATGCAAAAACATGCAAATCGGGCCCACGGCCAGTCCACCGATAGACTCCTGCGTGCTGCAGAAAAACTACAAGAGGTCCCGGGTAGTGTCAAGAGCTCGTGAACGGTCCTCACTGAGATCCAAGATGGTATTCTGCCACCAGATGACGCAACGGTGCCTCCAGGGTCCGCATCAGGGATGTGCACGAGTATAGACACGCCTGAGTGGTCACAGTAAACTGTACAGGTCAACAAGAACATCACAAATCACAACACTCCCCCATGACCTTATGGTACACATGTCCACACATGTCCATACACGGACACATCCCACAATCAACCACTCTCAGGCAAGGGGCAAAGTCCAACTGAACAAATGGCCACCAGGAACTTTCCGCGTGCTAGTGCCTTCGTCAAGAGGTGAGAACTCTGCATGTCAGTGCCAACCCAAATGACGGAGATCGCGTGTCCCTCCACCAGATCACGGACGAAGTGGTGCTCAACCGCAATGTGCTTCGTGCGAGCATGAAACACACCAGAGTTCTCCGCAATGCAAGAGCACTCTGGTTGTCGCAACAAAGCGTAATGGCGGGTACTAACTGGCCAAGCTCATGGAACAGGCGCTACAACCATACCGTCTCAGCAGCCCCTGCACCCAGAGCAACGTACTCTGCCTCTGATGAGCTACGTGTAGTGTAGACCTGCTTCGCGTTACACCAGGACACAACAGTCCCACAGAGCAAGAACACATAATCGATGCGACTACGTCCATCTGGGCTCCAAGCCCAGTCGCTGTCGGTAGCGTCAAGGACCACTTAACACTACCAGCGAAAGCAGAGTCTGAGGTACGGTGTGGAGACCACATACCACACCACTCGCACAGCCACGTGAAGGGCTCTAGCGCATGGAGCATGTAAAAACTAGGCAAGGACATTGATGGTGAATGCAATGTCAGGACGTGTGGTAGTGGCCAGGTACATCAGAGATCCGATGAGACGGAGATACAGGGTCACATATACTGTCTTCCCCAGTTGCGTGGGATCGTCAATCTTCAGGGCATACTGCCCATCAGGTGTAAGAGGTGTGGAAGCCGTACGCAATGCGCCAAGAAGGTCGCTGAAGCCCTCCCCCACAACACGTACGTATCGGGCCTGATGCAATAGTAGAGTACGACGTCTGCGGTCTCGCACGATCTCCATGCAAAGAAACACCACTGTAGGACCAAGGTCCTTCATCATGTAGATAGTCTGGAGGATAGCCTTGGCCTCCTTCACGACCTCCAATGAAGGAGACGCGATCAGAAGGTCATTGACATAGACGAGGATGGCGGTGAATTGCTCCAGCATCTAACAGATGAAGAGAGGGATATGCCTCGCTCTGTACATATCCCACACAAGTCAGGGTGTCAGTAATCTCCTGGTTCCAACACCAAGGAGACTGCTTGAGGTCGTACAAGGACTTGCGCAAGCGCCAGACCTTGTCACCATCCACAAAGCTGGGTGCCTGAGCCACATAAATCTCCTCATCCAGAGAGCCATGGAGGAACGCGTTGTTCACATCCATCTGGTGCAGTTCCCAGTCATGCTGAGCCAGTATACCGAACGGAGCTCGAGCTGATGTCATGAGGCCGACAAAGGCAAAGGTGTCAGTGTAATCGATGCCCTCAATCTGAGAGTACCCCTTGACGACATAGCAAGCCTTGTGGCATTCCAGTGAGCCATCTTGCTTCACCTTCTTGCGAAAGACCCACTTGACCTGAATAGCCTTACTCCGAGGTGGAAGGTCGACTAGCTCGTAAAATCCGTGCTCTCGGATGGCACGAAGCTCATCCTCGCAAGCAGTACGCCAAGAGTCAGCATCATGTGATGAGAGAGCTTCCCTAAGTGTGCCCGGGCCAGGCGCCAATGAGGGAGAGCTCTGCGTGGCAAGAGCGCACGCCTCAGTGCTAGGTTTGATGACCACAAGATTGGCTACTGCATCACAAGCGATATGAAACTCGTGAGTGACAAGGTCGTGACCTACGGGACACGCTGGATGTACCTCTGCATGCTTAGTGCAGACACTCAGGCCTAGGGCCTTTGTACCGAGATCACCACCCGCGATGTTGCGAGTAGAGCGCCTGGGTGCGGGACCAGACACTCGCTGAGCTCTGGAGTCCGATGGTCGAAGGCGACAGCTAGGCTCATGGGAGTAACCCAGGCTCAAGAAGCGCACCTCAGGCTCAGAAATGGACACAATTCCTGTTGGGGAGGGCTGAGGCAAGGGAGTTGGTGATGCAATGCGAGGAGATGCGGGTGTGGAAGACAAGGAGCTTGGTGTGATAGGAGGAGCAGGTGAGGCACGTCCATGCAAAGAGGAAGGAGTGCCGGCGCACACAGGTGCGGTCATAGGAGTATGCACAGGTACAAGATCATGGGTACCTGTGGGGCATGAAGGGGCAGGGATAGAAGCCGGGGTTGTTGGAGAGATCTCTCGGCCGACAGCAATGATCGCTGGGTCATCAAGCGACGGAGAAGTGGAGGGAGCTCAAACGGACACATCAGCCTAGCGATCGGTGCTCATAGGTGTAGATTCCCCTATCCATCGAGAAACCTCACACATGGGAACGTGTGTGACGGACAGCAACGTGATCGAAGTCAGATCACGGTAGGTGAGGGATTCAAAGAAGAGCGCGTCGCGTGACTCAACAATGCGATGATGAGTAGGGTCCCAAAAACGACATGCCTTTGATTGGGGGGAGATACCGACAAAGGCGCACAAGCGACCCCACGATGAGACCTTGGACCCCTGCTAGTCCTCAGTGTACCACACAAAAGTCAAGGATCCCCAGACGCGAGCGAGGCGCAAGTCAGCACGGTGGCCAAACCAGAGCTCATACGGTATGACGTGGTCCGGAAGAGGACCGTGCAGGAGGCGGTTCCAGACCCAAGTCATGTAGGCGAAGCCTTCAAAAGCGAAGGACTCCGGAAGACCGCACTCAGACCGCATAGCATGAACCGCATCCTCCATGGTGCGGTTCCAACGCTCAAAAACACCGTTCTGGTGAAGACTAGCAAGAGCGGAGACCTGGTGAAAAATCTCGTGCTCGGCGAAGAAGCTGTCCATCTCGCCAAGGAACTCGCCGCCGCAATCCAAGCGGAAGGTGTGCAGCGTGTGACGAGACTCACGCTCATCCATCACTAGCCAGAGGTGAACCGCGAGAGCGGCGTCACTCTTCTGGCTGTAGACCCACCGCATCCGGGTGAAGTCATCAGTCAGGATCAAGACGTATCGGCCTCGATCGGACAGAGACTCGACAGGAAGGGGACCAAGAAGGTCCGAACGAACTAACTCAAGAGGGCAAAGTGCGCTTGAAAGGGAGTCAAGATAGGTCCAACCATGCATCTTACCCTGAGCACAGAAGAGGCAGTCGGTCTTGGACGGCTTCTCAAAAGAAGCCGCGTCAAGACCGAGGGCGGGCTGTGTCCGAATGAGCTTCGACACAGTGTCAAAGCCAAGAGGCGATGAAGCAATCACTGGTGCTCAAGAGACAGAACACCAGTGACAAAAAAACAAGCAAAAGGGGAGGGGGAGCAAGGAGCACAAGTCCAAGAGACACGATACAGGTCATCCACACCAGAGGCACGAAGGATAACGCAACGAGTGTCAACAGCAGTCATAGTCGCGGACTCTACAGTGTGCTCCATAGAGAGTCCCATTAGTGTGCAAGTAGGTATAGAAAGCAAACTGAGCTAAAGGTCAGGCACAAACAGCACATTGGAAAGATACAGGGGGCCAGATTGAGTATCGAAACAAAAACCCAAACACCCTGGACTAGCAAGGACTGACCATAGCCTGTGCGGACAGAATGAACAGACGCAACAAGGCTGAGAACAACGAAATGACTGGGACGACATGTCATGTGATGAGTGGCACCGGAGTAGATGATCCAAGTGCCATCGAGATCGCGACTAGAGGTCGTCACTGTACAACGGGCAACTGAATAATTGGGACTGGATGGACGCTGGGCAGTAGGTGGGGAGGAACGACAAAGGGCACAAAGGTGAGACTCATGAATCCAATCTGTATAGTCAGGCCCATCATCATCACATGCCGACTGTGCCCCCCCACACGAATCATCCCGAGGCACAAGAACAGACGAACAGAGAGTCTGTGAACCAACCGGCTGTGAAAACACACTCGCACCTCCTTGCAAGTGAAGCTCCAAATGGTGTCGTAGCTCTGCGATGGTACGGTCACGGGGGTCTGGGTCGCCGCTGATTGCTTGTGGTGAAGCAAGAAATGCTGCGGTCATGGCCGCCGCGCACCTGGAGGACGTGCTGCTCAACTTAGACCGTAGTGCGTGTGTAGCCTAGAGCCAGTGAGTAATCTGCGCCCAGTTGAGCGGCTACTGGCACTCGGTCTAGTGATGGGTGCCTCCACAGTTGTAGCAGTGAACGGAGCGTCCACTGCTACTGCCCGATGACGGCTGCTGCTGCAGCTGCTGCAGGCCCGAGCCGTGCCTCCGTCTCCCCTTCTTCCCCTATGTTGCTCTCGCGACACCTTGTGTCTAAGTCGGTGTAATTATGGTGGAAGGGGAGAAGGAGGACGAGACAGAGCATGGAGAGGGAGTCTGCAAGAGGGGCATCAGTGGTGATGTAATGTCTGCTGCAGCAATGGAGGTCTCTTGATGAGCCACGGCTGCCTCACGGGCGGAGGTCACCTGGAGGAAGAGCTAGTGCACCCACGGAAGAAGCTATAGTGAGGCCAAAAAAGGCTTGAGCATGGCGTCGCTGTACTGCGTGAAGATGTCTATGTGCTCAACGCCAACCCAGAGCATGACCGTGCAGAGCGTCCACAGCTGTCTACCTCCTGAGGTCCCAAGGCGCGTGTAAATGCGCATGGCGTGTCGCCAGTAGTCGGTTGCAGGCTCGGCAGGCCCCTGGCAAAGGGAGTGAAAGGCACGGATGTGCGCATCGCAGGTGGCGTACATCTTTGCAGCAAGCAGGGACAATGCTAGGTCCCAGCCCCCGCGTGGATGAGCGACGGTGCCTTTGCCCGCCTCGCCAAGGAATGAGCGGAAGTCGACGACGGTTTTGCACGGCATGGAGTAGAGAAATCTGCGCATCGCCCTAGCCGCTGTCAGCACCTGAGCTTTATCTGTAGTCTGGTACGAACTGAGGTAGTAGGGCCACACGCCCTCTGAAGTGTGTCAATGCGCCGGACAGCAACGGTCTAGAAAACGGGTCCCGACATGGGAGGCCGCCAACCGCTCTTGGTATTGCAACCAAGATAACATAACATATCACCCTCGAACGAGGGATCCACACTTTAGGTTCGTTTGGTTTGCGACCTGACAAATTCCGCATGTTGGTCTTTAGTGTCCACCTTTGGTTGGACACTCTGTGAGGATTCTCAAAGGCAAGAACTGTAAATGGATGCATGCAAGGTATAGGCTTTTGTACTTGCAGAGCTTTGCTAAAGCTTCTGCTTGTAGTGGCTCCATTGGAGCCAACTTCAACCTACCGTCCTACTTGGCGCGTTCTTAGACCACCAAGTGTCATCCTCAAGGTAGGCTCTAGTAAGCTTTCTAGAAGCTTCCTATCCCAGTTTGGGCCACAAAGAAAATTGCGGCAGTCGCAGGGTTTGAGCCCGCGACCTCTCGATAGACTCCGGTGCTTATTCAACCAAGCCACAAAGGTATGGTTCCTAAGATGAGCCACAGGGGACATACCCATTATGGGCAGTGCATTCTAGGCGCATCTCAGAACAGACAAAGGGGACGTACTCCATAGAGCAGTGCATGCCTTTTCTGTATGTGTAGCTAGCCAGCTAGGCAGTGGACAAGGTGCATACTATTTCAACAAATCTCTCCCTTGCACCTCTGTCCATCTGTCGCTTACTAGGCTCCATCAATGCCTTGGGGCTCACCCTTCCTTTGCCGCACTCCTCATGCCGAATCCACGAATGCCTGCATAGTGCAAGTTGCTCTCTAGCGGCTTGGTCATGCAGTCAGCAAGCATGCTCTTCGTTTTGCTGTGCTGCAAGTCCACCACGTTCTTCATAACCAGGTCACATGAGTAGTGGTAACGTATGTCGATGTGCTTCGTTCACCGGGAGATGATCTTGTCTTCAGCCATCAAGATGGCGCTCATGTTGTCCACGTGTATGACCGTGGCGTCCTTCTGTGGCACTATCATTTCACCAAGCAGGCTTCGCAGCCATTGAGTCTCCTTGCACACCTCAGACATAGCAACGTACTCTGCCTCAGCCGTGGACACGAAAACACAATCCTACTTCTTGCTGGCCCATGAGATGGCAATGCCATTCAAGATGCACATGTATCGAGAGGTGGATTTCCCGTCGTCAAGATTTCCTCCCCAGTCGGCATCGGTGTAGTACTTCAAGCAAAGGGGTTCCTTTCCTTCTTGGCCTCCAAGGACGAGGCCCATGTGACGTGTCTTCTGCAGGTAGCGCAAGATGCGCTTGACTGCCTGCCAATGTTGTGGCCCAGGGTTTGCCACGAATCTGCTCACTTGTCCAACAATATAGCAGATGTCCGGACGAGTCCCTACCATGGCGTACATGATGCTATCCACGGCAAACAGGTAGGGGATGTCTTGCATCTCCCTTTGTTCTGCTTCATTTCTTGGCGACATGGAGGCCTTCAGCTTTGTGTCATTCGTCATTGGGGTGGTGACAGGTTTGCAGTCTTCCATGTGGTAGCGCTTCAGCACCTCATCGATGTATTTGGTTTGGTTGAGTTCGATGGTGCCTGCTACTCGGTTGCGGTGGATGGCAATCCCGAGATAGTACTCGAGAGTACCCATGTCCTTCATCTTGAACCTTTTGCTGAGGTCAGACTTCAGCTCATCCAGCAGCTCGACCAAAGACGAGCAAATGATCAAATCATCCACATACAGCGCAACCAGCATCAGCACTCTCCCATCATCGCTCACGTACATTCTCGGGTCATTCTGGGAATGCGCAAAGGAGAGGCCGGTCATGAAACCATCCATTTCTTTGTACCACATCCTTGGGGCCTGTTTCAGCCCGTAGAGTGCTTTCACCAACTTGAACACCTTGCTCTTGGGAGCTTGAACTCCTTCGGGCACCTCCATCAGCACTTCCTTGTGAAGCTTCCCATAAAGAAAAGCTGTCTTGACGTCCATCTGGTGTATCTCCAGGTTCTTTGCGGCTACAATTCCAAGGAGAGAGCGGATGGAGGCAAAGGTCAAGACGGGCGCGAACGTCTCATCGTACTCGGAGCATGGGCATTGAGAGAACCCCTTAGCCACTACCCTTGCCTTGAACTTGTCGTTGTTGCCATCTTGCTTCTTCTTCACTCGGAGGACCCACTTGGATCCCACCATGTGGGCCTTGTCGGGTCTATCCACCAGCACCCACTTGTCGTTCTCGGCAATGGACGCGAGCTCGCTATCCACTGCCTCCTTCCACTTGGCCGCATCTGGGCTATTCATTGCCTCCGCCACTGTGGATGGCTCTCCCCGAGCCATGCACGACCAGCTAAGGCCAGTCCAATCGTCCTCATATCGCAAAGGTTCTCTCTTTGGTCGCAAATTGTGCCGAGGTAGTGGAGCGGCTTCTTGCTTTGGTGTTGGTGCTTCCACAGGTGGTGGTTTTTTGTCGTCGTCGTCGTTGTCGTCGTTGTCAGAAGAGTCGTCAGACTCCAAGTCAGACTCGGAAGCCCCGGACGCCTCGATATCCGCGTCCATGTTAGATGACGTGTCATCCTCCACAGCTACTCTCCCATTCCCACCACCTTTTGGAAAAGTGAGTCAGTTGTCAGGTGCTTGGTCTCCGGACTCAAGCAACACTATCCACTCTCTCACTTTCAGTGTTGCTCTCCCTACCTCAAACCACGGCACATCGATGTACATATCGGCACATCGGGGTGGTCCATCACCATCTCGGTCCATCGACACATCGGTTGCAATAGAGGAAGAGCAATGTACATTGATTGACACACTAATGTGGATTGTCTCCTAGCATTCAAATTCATTGAGTTCGAGCCCATGTTGTCCTTTGTTATTCACTCAGTTCATCAATTTGTACATGGGCTATGGACTATCACTAGAGCAAACATCAAGGACTAAGGAGAGCAAGACAAGTCAGAGAAGCAGCATTTGAGTCTGAAATGAGCAACATTTGAGGCTAAAATGATGCCTGATATTGAAAATGCAGGGATAAAAACATAAGTAGTAAACTTATCCCTCCTATCCCTTACCCCCCCCCCATTGCTGGATGATCCATCTAACTGATTTTATCCCTCCTACCCCCCCCCCCCGAATTGCTGAATAACCCATCTAATGTCTGGCTGCCTTATGCTTCCCCAGCTTCCTAGTTGCATTGTTGCTGCCTGCCTTCCCCCCCTGCCTCAGTAGCCTTCGTCACACTTGCACTGTTGCCTCCCTTCTTCTTCTTAGCAGCATTGCCGCCTGCGCCGCCACCTACTGCCCGGGTCCTACCCTCTGTAGTGCCTAGACTAAGTGTGGCATCCTCCTCCAAATCATTAGCTTTGGTTGCAGCCCGCCTCCTGCCCAATGCAACATCTGCATTTAGTGTGGCATCCTCCTCCTCATTCAGCTCAGCAACCCCCTCAACATCTTCGTTTGATTGAGCATCTGCATTCGGGTCCTGGACTGCTGTAGCAGCAGCAGCAACAGCAGCAGCAGCAGTAGCAGCAGCAGCAGCAGCAGCATCAGCCACATCATGTGGTCCTCCAACACCTCCCTCATCCGCACTGAAGGCCTCCATATCCTCTCTGGTCCTCACAAGTTTGGCAAAGGATGGACCACCATCACCAGAATGTTGCTGCTCCTCCTGCTGCTACTGCCCCTGCTCTCTTTCCTCATCCTCACCCTCCACATACACCTCTTCATCTTCGTCCATCTCCTCCTCACTCTCCTTCTCTCCCTCGTCCTCTCCTTCATCCTCATTCTCCATTTACTCCACAATTGTACCATCTTCCTCACTGTCAGATTCATCACGCTTCATCCAATCCTTGCTGCAATGTGCCTTACTGCCCTTGTAGTGCTTCCGGAGTCTCATATTCACACGAACAAGCTGCTCTAGGGTCCGGACGTGGAGGCGGTTCCGGCGGGCGGTGTGGATGAGTTCATGGGTGGAGAAGATGCGCTCGCAGTCAGAGCTGGCACATGGCTGCGAGAGTAGTTTGATGGCCAGAGCACGCAGTTCCGGCATGTGGGTGAGGTGAAGAGACGCCCACTCGTATGGCGTCACCTCCTTGCCCACCACACGAGGAATTGTTGCACGCGCCTTATCACTCAGGCGCTTGGTAGTGATTGGGATGACTTCAACAGTCACGCGGCCGAGCAGAAATGCCTCCAGCTCGTTCTGCAGCTCATGGGGCCGGCAACAGCGCCTCTGCCACTTGTGACCATGCCTGCACCATCTTCAAATCCCCACCCAAGTCATTCCTGAAATGGATGGGGTGCACACGGCGGGCAGCTCCATAGAGGGGGCAATTCATGTCTTTGCTCCAACGGTACTTGAGGCGCTCCATAGCCTGCTTAACATGAGCAACAGCCACACGTGCAGGTTTGCGGCCACGGGGTTTGGCCGGGGCTTTGAGTCGCGCAGTGCAGTCGAGAAGGCCCTCATAGATCTTGCCACTGGTGCCCCCTGGCTGGTCTGCAATGCGCAGTCATGCCACAAGTGGAGAGAGGAGGTCGCGGAACTGTCGGACCTGCAGCCAAAAGACACGCCTGCGTATGATTTTGCGGACCTCCTTCTTGCGGGCCTTGAACGCGCCGTCTCGCTCAGAGCCCATCTCAGTCCAACAGTCTGCATTGATAAGTTTGAGCAGAAAAGGGCGCATATCCATGAGCCGCTGCAAAGAGTCATGCGTAGAGGCAAAGCAGTTGTTACAGCGTGCAATGAGGACGCGGCCGCCAGTCTGCTGCTTCAACCATGTCCTCGGCATGTCGTTGTTCCTGAAGAAGTTGATCACCTTCACAGCACGGCTCAGCACCCCACTCCCCTTTGGCCAAATCCTTCATGACAAGGTCCAGGTTGTGGGCGCAGCAGCCCTGCCACAGCACCCCTGGGTACCTGGCCTTCAGATCCTCAAATGCTCGCTTGTTGACGGCGGTGTTGTCACAAACCACGGACACCACATGCTGCACCCCGACCTCCTCTATCGCCTGTTCGATCATTCCAGCAATGTGGTCGGCGTTCCGGATGCAGCCACTTGCATCTCTGC
>SZWC01015958.1:48682-61684 GCA_023375785.1 Penium margaritaceum | reverse complement strand
GGGAGTTGAAGAGAGAGTTAGAGAGGGGGAGGGGATAGGGGGCGCGGGGGAAGGTTGGGGGAGGCAGGGGGAAGAGAGATGGGTGTGGTGCTGCGGAGGGTGAGGGAGGGTGAGAGGGAGAGGGAGGGAACAAGCGAGGGAGTGAGGGGAGGATGAAGGGAGGAGGAAGCAGGAGGGAGAGAGGGTGGGAAAGGGAGAACAAGGGAGTGAGGGGTATCGGGAGCAAGAGGTGGGGAGGAAGGGAGGGAAGGAGGGAGAAAAGGAGGGAGGGATGGGGTTAGAGGGGGGAAAGAGGAGAGGGACATGAAGAGTGAGACAGGCAGGGAGAGGGAAGAAGTGATGGGGAGGAAGAGGCTCAGGGAAATGGGTGGGGAGAGTAATTCATAAGTTGGGTGGGTGCAAAAACGGAGGCTAGGAAAACTTGGGGAGGATGAAGGCTTTGCCTTTCTGTGCTGTGCCATCACCCTCTTCATGTGGTGCACATGTTTGCATGCAGTCAGTGCAGTCCCTGTCCTCTCATGTACACGTGCTGCTTTCATCGCTTCTCCCATGTGTGTGTGTGTGTGTGTGTGTGTGTGTGTGTGTGTGTGTGTGTGTGTGTGTGTGTGTGTGTGTGTGTGTGCGCGCGCGCGCACGCACGGGCGTGTGCGTGCATGCGTGCGTGCGCACGCACGCGTGCGGGCGGGCGGGCGGGCGGGCGGGCGGGCGGGCGGGCGGGCGGGCGGGCGGGCGGGCGGGCGGGCGGGCGGGCGGGCGGGTGGGCGGGCTGGCGGGCTGGCGGGCGGGCGGGCGGGCGGGCGGGCGTGAGTGTGGGCGTGCGAGCATGCGTGCGTGCGCGTGTGTGGGCGGGGGGGCGTGTGCGTGCGGGCGTTTGGGCGAGGGGGCGTGCAGGCATGGGCGTGCGCATGCGCGTTCATGTGTGCTTGCATGCGCGCGTGCATGCATGTGAGCGAGGAAGCAATTGGATATGCACAATGGCCCATGCACTCACCCGCACCTTCTTGTCATTGCATGTGCGAAAAGCAGGTGAACTCAGCTCTGGGCCTAGGTGTGGCAGTTGGCCGTGATGGCGGAGTGATTGCTGCTGGAGGCTTCCTTGTGCAGGTCAGTGTCTTGCCTACCTGTCAGGTGTTGACCTTAGGATTCTGGACATGACTGCCAATGTGTGATTGCACGTCCTAGGAAGTGGATGGTCTGGTGTACCATGCAGCATGGTGACTGAGTGAGTACGGGGTTGTTTGGGACTTTGCGACTGTTTGACCATGCAACTTTGAGATGTAGCTGTAAGTGTGCTTGCGACTTTTGTCATTGTGTGACTTGAGACTATCTGTCCCTCGCCTGGAAGTCATTGTGCACAGCAGAGACATGTTCAGCCCACCCATTCTGTTTACAGCACCTGCTGGGTGCTCCAGATTGGGGTCCAGTACATGTGTGCTGTCAAGAAGCAACATGTGGCCGGTTTGGCTCTGCCAGTGCATGACTGCCAGGTGTGTGAGCGTGCCTGAGTGTGAGTGTGAGTGTGAGTGTGAGTGTGAGTGTGAGTGTGGGTGTGGGTGTGGGTGTGGGTGTGGGTGTGAGTGAGTGTGAGTGTGAGTGTGAGTGTGAGTGTGAGTGTGAGTGTGAGTGTGAGTGCCTGAGTGCCTGAGTGTGAGTGCCTGAGTGCCTGAGTGTGAGTGCCTTAGTGTGCGTGTGACTGTGAGTGTGAGTGCCTGAGTGTGAGTGTGTGAGTGTGAGTGTGAGTGTGGGTGTGGGTGTGGGTGTGGGTGTGGGTGTGGGTGTGAGTGAGTGTGGGTGTGAGTGAGTGTGGGTGTGCGTGTGCGCGTGAGGGTGCGCGTGTGTGAGTGTGAGTGTTCGTGTGCGTGTTCGCGTGCGTGTGTGCGCGTGCGCGCGCGCGCGTGTGTGTGTGTGTGTGTGTGTGTGTGTGTGTGTGTGTGTGTGTGTGTGTGTGTGTGTGTGTGTGTGTGTGTGTGTGTGGGTGTGTGTGTGTGTGTGTGTGTGTGTGTGTGCGCGTGCGCGCGCGCGCGTGTGTGTGTGTGTGTGTGTGTGTGTGTGTGAGTGTGTGTGTGTCTTGTACACTCGTGGCTTCTTCACTTATCACCCTCATCACTTTTCTCTTGATTTAGAGCTACAAGGAAATGCCATTTCCGTGAGAGTCTTGTGCCACATGGCACTGCACAAAGATCCGTAGCCACTGTTTGCTATTCTTAGCAACAGCAGCACCATCATTGCCGTAGTCGTTGTATCATAATCGCTGGCAGCATTGTTCCTGCTAAAGCAGTAGCAGCATTGTAAGAAATACACTCATACAACAATTGGTCGCACCAGTAGTGACAACTACTGGAGAAGGGAAAGGATGGGAATAGAATATTAGCAGCAGCAACATAGGCAGCAGAATTCACAGTGGCAAAATCAGCATCAACAACTACAGCAACAACAATAACCACGATGGTAGTTGCAGTAGCGTTAACCATTGCATTACCGTCCTCTTACCTCCACAGCAATGAAAACAGTACTGCCATATCCATGGCTTTGCCAGCCCTAGCCATTGCAGATCCATTGTTGTTCCAGTAGCAACACCAACACAGGTGATGCTGAAGTGGTCTTTACACTTGCTCCAGCCGCTGTCAGTACTTTATCAACATGAGCAACGGCTGCAATAGCATATTAGTAGTAGCAGCATAGGCACCAGAAGCCACAATGGCAAAAGCAACATCAGCAACCATAACAGCAATAACCGCAATAATAGTTGCAGAAGCGTCAACAGCTAAGGCTGTAGCGATAGCTACACCAAAAGGACTGTACCACCACCACTCATTGCCGCAACAGGAGTAACATCATCCATAGCGGCTTCCATATCATATCAGCAGCTGGAGTAGGAATGGCAGCCACAGTAGAGGCAGTAACGTCACTACTCAACACCACCATTGTAGCGGTAGTAGTATCCATTGCAGCAGCTGTTGTCACAATAGTGGGAACAACCTTGCCTCATGTGTAGCAATAGTGGTCGCAACAGCAATGGCAGCCGCAACGGTGGCATGAGCAGCTGGAGCAACACCGGCATCAAGGCAGTCGAGGACATAGGAAATAATGTCAGGTGTTGCAAAATTTCCATTCTAGCATAGCCGGAGCAATCCCAAGCGGACCGGTTGGCTCCCACTACAACAACAGCAAGTCAATGTGCCATGCTTGGTGGTAGTACACAAGCGACCATGGGTCTCCTACACCGAAAACTCCACCATAGTCATGTCCTAATATTCCCATGTCAAATGTACCTTATTTCTCCTCCTACCCGGCTACACCTGCAGCCTCCAAGGATGACCGTCAGCTGGAGCAATCTCACACTCACTTTCTCTACCTCTGCGATCAGGGAGGTGAGAGTGAGACTACATGTCGAAGAGGTCTTGTGAGCCAGTGTAACACTATCTTACGTGGAGACAGCCAGGAGGTGTTCCAAGGAGTCAGCTTGCATGTTTCTCGTGGTTCGAGTTGTGGTAGTATGTGACTCTTCCTTGATATCTCCCTGCCCATGGCCAGTTTTCCTCGTTTGTTCCAAATCTTGGTGATGTCGCCATTTTTGGTGTTTCTCCGTCTATTTGGGCTTCGAGACATTTGATTTAGGGGCCACGTACCACATAACCATTGTGTGTATCACATTTGTCACTCTCAGCCTCGTTGGCTCTTTCTGCACTAGATTATGCCAGATGTTCCCCATCCGGGATGTTGATGTTGTGCCTTTCGTTTTCCCTGGGATTGACGTGTACATGCCCGATGTGTTGTTCATGCCCTCTCTCAAGGTTAGCTTGTTTTCTGTCACTACCCAGGATGAGCAAGGTATGCATTTTACTGCCAACCGTGGTGTTTGCACATTCTCGTTGCGTCCGCAAGGTCACGTTTTCCTTTGTGGTGTACGTTGTTAACGACTATACTGCCTTCCCTTGTTTTCTCCCACCTCTTCCCTTGCCAGCGCTGCCCTTGTAATTGTTGCTCCTTCACTCTGGCCTGAGCGTATTTGCCTGCTTCATTATCGACTAACGCATGTGCACACTAGTGCCATCACCAGCATGCTCCGTCTTGAGCCTGCTCTTTGCCTTGATCGTGCCTCAAACCCGCTCCCTTGCTCCTCTCATTGCCTCAACTGTGCCCAGCGCAAGATGCACCTTGCCCCGTTGTCCTCCTCTGACAATCCGTCCTCACATCCCCTTGATCTTGGCCACGTGCATGTCATGGGGCCACTGTCCCATGACTTCATTGGCGGGCAAGGTCGCTATGTCCTATGCTTTATAGATGAGATATCTCATTGCCATTGGATTCTTGCTCTTTGTCAAAAGAGAGATGTCTGTCCTGTCTTTGACTCTTGGCTTGTTCATGTTGAACTGGCCTCTCAACGATCCCTGCCTCTTTTTTGCAGTGATTGCTGTGGTGAGTCCATGGACCCCACTGCTCACCTTCTTTAGTCTTGTGGGGTTCGAATTGAGCCCACAGCCACTTATACTCCCCAACGAAATGGGGTGTCTGAGCAATGGAACTGCACTCTTCCTGATGGCGTGTATTCTCTGCTCCTTGTGCCCGGTCTGTCCTCCCTCTTTGCCTTCGTGGCCATGAGCTACATGACATGGGCCTGGAACCATGTATCCCATGGCCCCCTTTCTCTATCTGTTACTCCATTCAAGCGATGGCATGGATGTCGCGCTGATTTTCACCTTGCTCGTGTGTGGGACTGTATCATTGCCGTTTGTCTTCCCCACAACATTCGTGATGGGAAGTTTTCTCCCTGCGGTCGCCTCTGCCCCTTCCTTGGTGTCTCTGTCCAGTCCAAAGCGAGACGATTCTCAGATCCCGAGCATCACCATGTCATCGAGTTGCACAATGCTCTGTTTTATTAGTCGGCTTTCCTCCATGATCTGGATCGTCGTGCCTCTTCGTCCTCCCTCTCCCTACTCTTTTGACTGGGAGGGGATCCTCCTCGATCAGTCAAACCCTCATCGCATGGTCCATAAGACTCTCCCACGTCTCATCCATCCTCTGTGTTCCCACTATTGTCGTCACCATCAGGTGACCCTTCACCCTCTGGGACAGCCACCCCTTCATGTTCAGCATTTTCATCGTTGTTGGATGATAAACCACCATCACCTGAGTCATCGCCTGTCTCCTCAGAATCCTCTCTTGTGTCCCCAGTCATTGTTTCACCTGTGATCTGAGCTATGACTCCACCTTCCACACTTGTGTCCTCATTTGTTCATGGGAGGGGGCTACGTTTGCTTAGTGTGAGCGTCTCCTCTCGCTCTGGAACCGCCCACTCCGCCCCTTATACGTCTTAGACATGTTCAGAGTCTTTGCCTTGCCCTACTGGCCTCAATGCACTTGGGTTAGCCAATGGGGGTGTACACCCCAATAATGGTCTTGGATATTCCCTCATTGCAACTGAGTTTCAGTGTGCCACTCAGGCATCTATGACTGATAATGTTTCCATATGCCACACCACTGTCAGAATAGTCACACTGCCGTCAGGACCCAGCACAGTGCGTCAGGCGCGTGAGTCTCCTGATGCTCAGTTGTGGGAGAAGGCCATGCATGAGGAGCTTGAAGCTCTAGACGGGCATGCCATCTACGAGCTTGTTGAGCTCTCACGAAAGGCACAAAGGTGTAGTTGCACATAGGATCTTCCATCCATAGTGCAAGCTTGACGGCACAGTCAATTGTTACAAGGTGCACCTCATAGGAAAGGGGTTTTCCTTGATCCTTGGTGTTGATTTTGATGAGATGTTTGTGCCTGTGGAAAGGTACACCACAGCAAGGGCCCTTCTTAGCCTGGTTGTTCACCAAAATCGGGAACTGGAAGACATGGAAGAAAAAAAAAAATTCTTATACGGATGTTTGAAAGACAAGATTCATATGGTACAACCACCAAGATCCATCGATGGCAATACAAAGGTGTGGAGACTATGCAAGGCCCTCTATGGCCTGAAACAGTCACCATGCTACTAGTACCAGGAAAAAACCTCCACCCTCAAGAAGGGGAGGGGGAAGACGTAGCATAGTTGACTGTGGAATCTCTTTGAGCAAGTAACCTAAACCGTTCGTTGCAATCCTGGTGTACATATATGACTTAGTGATCACTTCATCCTGCGTCTCAACAATACCCTCAATGAAGGAGCTATTATTTTCGCGTACGCAATGACTTGTGATCTGCTTGAGTCTTCCTCAGGATGGAGCTTGAGCGTGATTGCTAGCAGCGTACTCTCCATATCCAGCAGGCTCGTATGTGAACATCTTGGGGAAGAGATTTGCGTCTCTTCTTGAATTTGTGCTTAGTGCGTCAACGCCAATGACCCTTACAGGTCAGAGATGGCTTAAGAAACTAGACGTATCTAGGCTAGGGGAGCTGATGGATGTTACTGATTACATTTGAGTCATCGGCTCCCTCATGTACCTTGCCACGACTACAAGGACAGACGTGGTCTTTGTGATGAACCTCCTTGTATGATTCTCCTAGTGTCCATGGTCACACCACATGGAGGCCGTACTCTGCATGGAGTGCTATGTGCTCACCTCAGCACGGATTGGACTTTGCTATAAAGCATAGCCAGTTGTTGCTGTCAAGGTCGCGAATGACAGTTGTGCAGCCTTTGCTGATCAGGTCGCCGCCATTGTACTTAAGTGCCTCCCTACTACATCAGTCCCATTTGCTGCTTCTAATGTTGGCACCAGTGCTGGTGTTGGGTCCACTCCATCCGCTTCTAGCACCACTACCGCAAATGTTGCTGATGCTTCATCCCTCGCAAACACCGCTGCCGTTTCCAATCCCGTCGCTATCACTCATTAGCAAGACTTCTTTTCCCAGCCTCCAGTCCTGGAAACTGGACTTGCCTTCTCCTCCTGGGAGACTTGCTTCAACGCTTAGGCTCAAGGGGAACGCTTGTGGGAGTACTGTTTTCTAGCATTCGCCCCTTTCACCCCTGTTGCCACCAAGTTTTTCTTGTGCTGTACGTGCCCTTATTGCTACTGCACAAGAGATCTTAGTCGATGATGTCGGCACTTACAATGCTGACCCTACTATTCAGCGTCTTGCTGATCCGGTAAGTCCTTACAACATGCTGCGTCGTCGCACTAAAGTCACTAGTCAGGCTGCTCAGAGTGCACTCACGTTTAGTTCAACATGCTCTTGATGCGTGCGGATGGAACGGCTGACGCTTATTGGTCTCAGACTGCTTCGCGAGCTTGGCGAGGCTGCCCCAGGTCAACTGTCGGCTATTCACACCATGGTCAACGGGTTAAATCCCGGATTTTCTGATCTCCTCCTTGATGTCCAGGCTGATGAGGTGCACCGTCTGGCTCGTCAGCTTGTGCCTCCCAAGTTCTCGCCTGGTGTTGGTGCCAACTGGGAATTTACAGCTGAGTGGCTTGCTGCCTAGTGGGCCAGCCTCCAAAGCAAATGCCTTTACCGTACAGTAGTGGCTGATATTGCTGCTTTAGCACTACCTCCTCTTCTCCTACTCCTGCCTCTACATCCACCTCCTCCACCTCATCTTCACCCTCCACCTCTACCACCATAGCTCACGCCTCATAGGGCTGTGGATGTGGACGCGGTCGTTGTCGAGGCAAGGGGAAGGTCAACGAAAAAACACCATATCATGTTCCCTGTGAGGTGCTCTGCTCAAACTATGGATCATCGGAGCATTCTACTCGTCCGTCCTTGCACCCCCAGATGAACCCCTTCTTGCACAAGCCATGCGTGCTCACTGGTCGCGCACTGGCGGCTCCTCCTCTTCCTTTGCCACTAGCTCTGGCTCCACCTCCGGCACCACCTCCTGGTCCACTAGCTCCTCCTGTGTGCAGGTCTACGCCACCACTCATGTTTCCCCCGCTCTGTTTATCCAGTACCCCTTGGGATGGCTACTGCCCTATGGAGCACCTCTCTATGCTGGCCCTCCCTCGCCTGCCTATGTTTCGCCTCCATGGTATCCTCCTTCATCTGGATCCGCTCCTCTATCATTTGCACCTTCGGTTGACGGTGAGCACCAGCTGATTCAGTCTCTTATCCAACGCTTTTGCCTTCGCAATGAGGGAGATGAGAGTGGGGATTTGTTGGCTAGAGGTCTTGCATGTCAGATTAACAGTGTTCTTTGTGGGGATCTCCCCGATCATGTTCTTGGGTCACCGTCCGTGTCTATCCCGTGGGTTGAGCATTGGCAGTCTTTCTTTCTTCCTCACTGTCTTTGTGTGTATTCTTTGTCTCCTCCCTCTGTTGGCACTGTTGCAACCTGTGGCATCCTCCCTCATGCTTGTGTCTCCAGTGGCTCCTAGGTCCTTGACTTAGGGGCCATCGACCACATGACGTCCATCCGTTCCGCCGGCTCCGTTCACTTTGTGTGGACTGGATCCGGCCAGTTGCTCCCCATCCAGGGCGTCGGTGTTGTCTGCTTTGTTGGCCCCAACGGTGTGCTGTTTCTTTCTAACGTTTTTTATGTGCCATCCTTGGAGCTCAGCCTCCTATCAGTACCTTCCATCGATGACCAGGGCATGGATTTCTCAGCCAGTGAGGGCGTTGGCACGACCAGTCTTTTTCCTTCCAGTCACGTCGTCTTGAGAGGTGTCAAATGTGACAAGCTTTACCGTGTTCCTCTCCTTACCCCGTCTACCATATGTCTTGAGTCCTCCCTCGTTCATGTTGCACCCTCTCTCTCCCCTGACACTGTCCAGCTCTTGCATTGCCGTCTTGGACATGTGCACATTGATGTCATTCTAGCATGCTCAAGCTCTAACCCAATGTTGGTCTCTCTCCATCCACCTTTCCTTCGCCCTGTCCCTCTGATTGTCTCAAGTGTGCCCAAGGAAACATACATCGCTCTCCTTTTGCCTCTTCTGACTACAAGTCCTCCCATCCCCTTGTCCTCTTCCACACTGACGTCATGGGTCCCCTTCCTAATAAGTTCCCTGGGGATGTCAAGCGGTTTGTTCATTGTCTTGCTGATGACTTCTCCCGTTTTCGTTGGGTCTTTGCTCTTCGTCAGGATAGCCATGTCTGTGCAGTCATTGAGTAATGGCTGGAACAAGCTGAATCCTCGTGTCAGCGTTCATTGTGCGTCTTTCGCAATGACCGGGCCGGTGAGTTCCTCGGACCCATCGTCTGGCTCCTTGAGTCCAAAGGGGTGTGTCTTCAGACTTTGACTCCCTACATACCCCAACAGATCAGAGTCTCTTAGCATTGGAATCGGATGCTTGCTGATGGTGTTCGCACCCTCTAGTCCAAGTCTGGGCTCTCTCCTTTGTTCGCCTTTGAGGCCATGATCTACATGACCTGAGTCTGGAACCATGTCCCACACAGTCCTCTCCCTCGCACTCTCACTCCTTTTAAACGCTAGTATGACACTCATGCCGACCTCTACCTTGCTCGGATCTTGGGCTGTATTGCAACTGTCTGGCTACCCAAGGATCTTTGCGATGGGATACTCTCCTCGCATGGTCGCCTCTCTCTCTTCTTGGGTGTCTCAGCCTAGTACAAGGCTTGGCACTTCTGGGACTCTGAGCGCCAACGTGTCATTGAGTCTCGTGATGCCTTGTTCCTTGAGTCTATCCTTCTCAATGACCAAAGTCATCCCTCAGCCGCTGACTCCCTTCTGTCGCTCTCTGGGTTGTGGGGGGATGTCCACCCTATGGTCCCTACTGTCTCTCCATTCCCTGCTACTGTGACTTCCTAACATCCTTAACCCTTCGAGCATCCTCCGATGCTCGGCACCGTGTCCACATCGTCGTCAGGGTCCTTGCCATCTGTGTCCTCGGACTCGTCTGGGGCTCCAACGTCTCCTGTTGTGTCCTCACCTGTCCTGTCGGTGTCCATGTCCCCTGCTCACTCCTCTACCACCCCATCCAGTCCATACCCATTCCTATCTTGCCCAGTCAGTCTTTCCCCAACCTGCCGCCATCCGGCAATCCTCCCTGTCCTGCACCTATCTCACCGATTGTCCATGGCGGCCATCTTCGTACACTTCCCACGCGCTCCTCCAGTGTCTCCGCACCCTCGGCCCATCCTTCTTAGGCCCAACTTGCGCAGTCACCAACGTTGCCGACCGGCATGGACGCCTTGGGCTCGGTGACAGGGGTTGTCCACCCTAGCTTTGCCCTTGAATGTACACCGCTTCGGACGGAACATGAGCGCACAGTTGATGGCGCCATCCTTGGCATCGGTGTCAAGTGCCACACAAGCATTGTTTCCAAACGCTTGTCGCTTGATCGAACCACACTTCGACAGGCATGTGCAATGTCCGAATAACAGTAGTGGGAGTTTGCCATGCAGGACAAGCTCAGAGTTCTAGACGATCATTCTGTACATGAGCTGGTTGATCTACCATCCGGCCGTAAGGCCATCGACGCCCGTTGGGTCTTTCGTAAAAAATTCAAACTCAAGGGTGCACTTGACAAGTACAAGGCACATCTCACTGCCAAGGGGTTCTCCCAAGTCCCTGGAATTGATTTCGACGAGACATTCTCTCCCGTCAGACAATACACTATAGCTTGTAACATCCTTAGTCTCGTAGCACACCATGATTGAGAGCCCGAGAAAATGGACGTGAACAATGCCTCCCTGCGTGGACGATTGGATGAGGAGATCTACATGGTGCAGCCTCTAGGGTTCTCGGATGGCACCGACAGAGTCTAGAGACTGCAAAGGGCCCTCTATGGTCTCAAACAGTCACCACGGTGTTCGAACCAGGAGATAACCTCCACCATTGAAAAAGGGGGATACCAACGTAGCACAGTGGATCCTTCCCTCTTTGTTACACTATGGTCTGTGCCGTTTACCGCCATCCTCATCTACGTCAATGACTTACTGATTGCTTTTCCAAGTTGGGAGGCAGTGTCATCTGTGAAGACTCTGCCGTAGTCTGCAGACAAGATGAAAGACTTGGGTCTAGCACGTGTCTTTCTCGGCATGGAGCTTGACCATGATCGTGCTCGTCGCGTCCTTCCCGTTCACCAGGCGGCGTAAGTCAGGAGCCTGGGGGAGCGCTTTGTCTCCCTACTTGAGGGCAAGCCCGCTGCATCAACGCCAATGACGCTTGCTGGACAGAGGCTATTGAAGACTTTGGATGTATCAAAGCTGGGGGAGCTGGTGGATGTCACTGCCTACCTGGGAGCCATAGGGTCTCCGATGTACCTGGCTACCACCACCAGAGCAAACGTCGCCTTTGTTGTGAACTTTCATGCTCAGTTCTCCCGGTGCCCGAGGACACGTCACATGGAGGCAACGTTGCACGTCATCAGGTATGCACTCTCCACTACACAAGGCGGCCTCTGCTACCCAGCACAATCGTTGGTGGTTGTCGATGGCTACACTGACGGTGACTGGGCGCATGATACACATGCTTGCAGTCGCACTTGCTATGCCTTTGTCGTTGGTGGGAAATCTATATCGTGGAAAAGTGGCAAGTAGGGCTTTGTGGCATGCAGTTCCAGTCAAGTCGAGTATCTTGCGCTCAGTGTAGGCACCTGTGAGGGTGTTTGGTTGTGTCGATTGGTGCAGCAGCTGCGTGTTCCCATCTGTTGCATCACTTTATGCTGTGGAAATCAAAGCACAAAATCCATTGCTGAGCATGATGGAATGCATCGCACTCGTACAAAGCATATCAATGTTGAACACCATTTTGTGTGTTAGCGCATGGCTGCAAGCGACGTCCAGATTGTCTGGGTTGACACCCGATATCAGCGAGCTGCATTCCTTGTAAAGGCAGTGAGCAGCAATGTCTTTAAGACTGCAGTTCACTTTGTTGGGTTGTTGTGCCCCTGTGACGCTCCCGGTTGATGTGTCATACCAATGCTTGTGTACAAATCTGTCTTTTCTCACGTCTCGTGACGTTAGTATTGTGACTGTGAGTGTCCGAGTCTGCGTCGGCTCTGGGTCATGGGGAATGCTAGTGTGTGTAGCAGTACCACGTGGTGACCTCAAGCCTCGTTGCACATTCACCTCAGAGAGAGAGAGGACTCATCTGAAGGCCTCCCTGTGGTGACGTGGTTGCACGACTACACACTCCTTGATTCACGTGGCCACAAACCTCCGTCTTGGTCCACATGTGTCGCCTACTCGTGCTTGGTGTTGCTGCCCGCCGAGTCGGGTGCTCACCCAAACTTGTTCTTTTCCGATCTCTTGGCATGCTTCACATGATACATTTCTTGATTTGAGGATAGGTGGCTCGATCACCCACAGCTTGAGGGTAGCAAGCTAGAGCAAGGTTGCTGCTTGCTCGCTGGCTACCCGTCTCGTATCACATCGTGTGTCTGTGACGCACTCACTCGTTGCTTCCAGGTTTTCATCAACTCCCGTCAAGCATCCATGGCTGTTGTTGGCCTTTCTCGTCTCTTGCACCTGCCTATGTGTGTGAACAGCTGTAGTGCATGGCTCGAGATCTTGTAGGTAGCTGTGGTTGCTAGGATAAGCAAACAAGCAAGCAAGCAGGTGGAGGGAGCATCACCATGGATCGAGGGCAAGCTCACTTTACGTACGAGGGTCAAAAAACAAGAAGTGAGCGAGTAAGGAGTGAGCGAAGTGATAAGCACCGGTTGACCCGGCCACCCACGCGAGGCTCTCGACGTGGGGCCCAGACGCCACCCAGGGATCAAACCAGGTCCTGGAGCAAGCGGGCTCCAGCGGGTTTCTCACACGCCAGCATAAACTGGACGTGTGGTCCCAAGGGATCATCAACCCCGCTCACTACGCTCGAAGCATGCAAATGTGCAAGAACCCAACCACATCGATCACAAGCGTATGTGGTGCATGCACTCCTCCAAGTGAATGCCCCATTCCAGAATGTAGCAGTTTGAAACATCAATACAATCAAGCTTTCCACAAGACTGGTGTTGGTGCTGTGGCCACCACTTGAGAACTTAATGGTGTTGCCACCACCTTGCGCCCCATGTTGCGTCACATCTTTGCATCGGAGAGCCTTAATCCAGATTAATCACCTGCAGTGATGGTGTGTGTGTGTGTGTGTGTGTGTGTGTGTGTGT